>OMKZ01011092.1:1248-14016 GCA_900302535.1 Neoniphon sammara | reverse complement strand
CCCGCATTATGCCAGCTGTCCACCTCGCTGTGCATTCAGATCAGCTGCAGTCCTCCAGCTCTGCAGCAGTGCCTCATGGCAACACGTCCACGATGAGAGAAACACTGGAACATCTGGAGCTTCTAGTGAGCTACTGCAGTGACTTTCAACAGGCTGCTATTAAAGCATAAACACAATGAATTAATCACTTACCTCCACTTCCTTTGAATGATGGCAGAGGAGAGAGAGAGGGACAGAGAGTGATGGAGAGAGGAGAGAGAGAGAGAGAGAGAGGGAGAGAGAGAGAGAAAGAAAGGTCAGTGATAATGGCAGATGTGATGTCCATCAGATCTATTACAATTCCATGTTACTCATTCTGAATACTGAGCTCAACCCAGAGAGTCATTTAATAGGAGTCTGATTCTGCACTGCTGGACACACACACACACACACACACACACACACACTTCACACTTACGCTCACATTCCCCACCGCGGCAGGAGTGAGATAGCCTTATTTGATGTGACATGCAATTTCAAACACATTGAGGGCAAATTGTACCGCCTGAGTGTAGGAGAAAAGCATAACGAACAGACAGAGTGGAGAAATGAAGAGGGAATGGAAGAGAAGTGATGCAAAAGAAAGAGACGAGGGGAGAGGAGGAACACGATTTTTGTTCTTCTACATTGTGATAAGATTGAGGGGAAAAAGGAAGGGGAGGAGGAAAAGATGAGGAGAAAAGAGAGGAGGAGAGCGGAGAAATGAATGGGTGGGGACGAGGCAAGATGGAGAGCAAAGGGTCCTTCTCTCCTCCATCTTATTACTCTCTCTCCCTCTGTCTCTCTCTCAAATACTGCCCTACCAGTGGACAAAACACACTTTAACTTTAGCATTATGTATTAGAGCCCAGGGGAGTGGATCTAAGAGCAAACAACTCTGTGTGTGGGAGTATGTCTGTAAAAGAGTATGAGATATACAGCAGCAGGCGAGAGGAGAGGTTTTTTTTCTCCTGTCTCCTGTACATTCATTATCTTCCTGACTTCTGTACCATCTGGACATTTGCCCACCTCCCTCCATGTTGCTGTTTTTTTGTTCAGTTCATTTTGACCTGTAGGTAAAACCTTACATTGTGCGCATAATTTGAATAAAATAACAAGGACACACAGTGTCATTGATGCGAAGCACCACTCTCTATTTGCACTTGTGTGCAAATAAAGAAATTAAATTGTCATGGATGTAGCCTAATAGTCTAGGCTGAAAATGTTTCTGCGATTGTCAGGAGGCAGTGAATAAATATAGACCTGTAAATTAGTGAATTTTTCAGGCAGATTGGTATAGAAAACACAATAAAGTAGGCTAAATTTAGGTACAACACACATTTTACATTTAATTATGGTGAGTGAAGGCTCCAGGGACCTTCTACTCATGATGCTGTTATCTGTGAGACCTGGGAGAGGTTCCTCTGGATGTTCCAGTGCATTTTTTGCATAAAACAAATATGAAAACTGAAATAAAATGCAGCATCTCTGTTCAACTATGGAAAATTATCATTGAAAAACTAATAAATGAGCATGAAAAAGTGAAATAAAATTCAGCCTCTCTGTTTATTACAGCGAGTCAATGCACCTCCAGGGAACACTGACTAGTGATGCTGGCATCTGCTGAGATTTGTGCACTGGGAGGCAAATGGGAGGCAACTTCCAGTACAATACAATTCCCAGTTAAAATGTTGTCAGCGAAATGTCCAGAGGCATAAACAACTAACTGAACATATAACTGGTAAGATAACTGAACACCTGTGCATGCGGTGAACAGAATGGCACTTTTAGCTCTATTTTAGACGCATGTCAGATTAAGCTTCCTGAATGATTAGGTGTGCTCAAAAACCAGACCAGCACACGCCAGTTTGGCCAACCTGACCTGACAGCACATATCTAAGTCATAATCAAATTGTTATTGGACTACCATCACAATGCTTGCAGAAGCGCAAAGATGCCTTTAAGTTTGGCTTTGATGAAGAGGCAATAATGCTTAATATATTGTTTGTTTTCACAGCTACAGTTACACAGTTCATGAAAAAGCCAGCAGCCTACAGCTCCGCCCACACTGTTCTGAATCGCTTTGCTCTACCCTTGCTGCTATGCAAGAAGCAGCAAGGCGGCACACCTAAATGGAGCACACCTATGGCTAATCATGATTCTGTGAGCTTCACGTACAGCTTATAGCCTCACAGCTTAAAAATAATAATTAAAAAAACCCTTTGTTGAAGCACGATGTCTGAGATGAGATGCTCTTCCGCTGGTCTTTACAAGCTGATGTTAATGAAGGATCAGAGTGATTGCTGCTGCTGGCCCGGTTATTATTCTGTCTCAGTCTCTGGAATGACCTTTCCTTCCCCAGGACCCCCATTAATATTTAAGTATACTCATCACTCCGGCATTAACAGGCAACTTTGCCCACCCTCTCTCAGCCCCAATGTCATTCAAACACTTGAAAGTGATTACAAGAAGATAAAAAAGTGTCTTTTATAGTGACACTCCCTTTTTATACCCCATAAAGCTTTTAAGTGTTATCCTAGTAAAAAATGAATAAATAAATAAATAAAACAGAAAGCTCAAGACAATACTGTTGGAGGTAGTACTGGAATTTTCAACAGCGAATTTCATAATGAAGGAAGTCTTTCATCAATGCCAATTTGAAGTTGTGAATATTGTACAGGAGCTGGCAGAGAGATACTTGGATGATTTAATTAAGAGTCTTCTTTGGGTCTTAATTAAAAACCTGTTTAAAATGTGGAACAACAGCTGTCACTGAATTTGGGATTCCTTTATTATAAACCTATTTCCATACCCTAGAATTATAATTAGATGATGCAGTCTATTTAGCAGTGGCTCCATTTTACCCATTTAAGCTACAGTATATTGCTTAATTCTGGATATCATGTGTTCAAAGACCTTCATGGAACAACTAATAGTCCCATTAGGACTTGGACTGCTGTCCAGTGACCAAATAAGCAAAATTAAACGAGGCTGCTGTGTTCAAACAGTCTCAGCGGAGTTAATAAAGGGGCAATCGTGTCAATGAAGAAATGTAGTAGCAAAAGAGTACACATGCACCAGTTATTATGCTTACTGGGCTGTGTTTTGCTCATGGGACAGTGCATGTTTGTGAGTGCTTCCTAGGATTCCAGTCCACTGTGGCACACTAGTCTGAAATCGAGGTACATGCTGTGCTGGATGTGCCCTTTTTGATCCAAACTGGAACAAAGTGCCTCTCATATAGTATCATGCCTAGGGACGAACCAACAGGGAAAATCTGCATTTCCAGTATGGCAGGCCAGAAATCCCACCTCAATCTCACCCCTGCACAACCTACGAAGAAAAAAACAAAAAAAAAAAGAACAGTCTATCATTTCACTGACTACTTCTATCTCACCCACGCTCTGGCTTTCTGTCTCTCTGAGAGTATCTTTTTGACTCCACCAGGTCAGCTCGTTTTTTCCCGCAGATTTAAGTGATGGACCTGAGATCTCATCAGAAATAGCAGATCCCTAAGGACTTCAGTGTGACAGGAAAAGGCAGAGAGGGGACAGAATTGACTCTGAGTGAAACCAAAGTGGGAATGGCTTTAGCGTGATTGGCTTCTCTTAGCAGAACTGACCTCCTCTGAAGTGGAATATCTTATGCCAGAGGTGTGGGTGTATGTGTGTATGTGTGTGTATTTGCACGCATACACTGTATACACCCGAGGGTATTTGTGAAGTTGCACAAATACTCACATTAACATTAAAATAGGCAAAGCCATGCCTGTAGTGCTGACTGAAGATGACATAATCAGGGGATAGGGATGCAAATCTGGCCTCTTGGCGGAAACTAAACAGCATTAAAGATTTACTGCCTACTTAATTCATTTTATTTATGGGTCTGGAGCCTTGCCCAACTCCTTCCTTCTCTCTATCTTCTCCCCATAGTCTCTCCCACACCCCCCTATCCTCCCTCTTCCTGCCCTCATTCACAGGCTGCATCCCTCTTGTGAAAATGGGCACTGGTCGAGGATCAGATCATCGTCCTGGTGAGCTAATATATGAGCTCTGTGGGCACATGGCAGAACGGAGCTGAGACCAGATTTTAGGGCTACACCGCTCCTATTCATTTTGCTGCAGGCCTCTGCAGGAAGGAAGTGAAGAATGCTGAGTGAGACCAAAGCAGAATAAGCCGGGCTTCTGATGGATACAGTTCTGCTTCAGCTCCAGCATTGTGGAAGCATCACACATGTACAGAGAAGCAACACACACACACACACACACACACACACACACAAACACACACACACACACGCACACACACAAACACACACATCCAGAGAGAGAAAAGTGCAGGGAGCAAATGCTAGTCTCTAAATATGTGTATAACCAGCTCATACAGTAGCTGGATCAGGCAATTATATTGATCAACTTAAGGGTCATAAAGGAATACTCCATTTTGGGCAAAATACTCTTTTGCCAACTTATCCAGACTGAGACAAGATGTTCGATACCATTTTCACCTCTGTACATCCACTGGTTTGGTTCCAATGGTTAGCATTTCATGTTAGCTTAGCAAAAAGACTTGAGACAGATTTATTGTGTAAAAAAGACAGCTTCAGAGTTGCTATAGGTTTATTTTTTTCACTTTGATGGATCTAGGCTAATAACCACTGTATTTATGCTAAGCTAACACGAAATGTTACCCATAGGAACCAAACCAGTGAACGTAAAGAGGCGAATATGGTATCGAACACCTTGTCTAACTCTGGGTAAGTTAGAAAAAGGGTATTTTGCCCAAAAAGTTGGAGTATTCCTTTAAGCGATGTTGCTTCACAGTAATAAGGTCCCGGGTTCAAATCTTGGCGCCGGTCCTTTCAGTGTGGAGTTTGCATGTTCTCGCCCAGTTTGTGTGGCTTTCTTCCCACAGTCCAAAGACATGGTGAATTCAGGTGAATTGGGAACTGATGGGGAGAGCCTTGTGACTCAAAATTCCTACGTGTTTTCTTAATGCAAATGAGAAATAAACTTGAAGACTCTAAATTGCCCGTGGGTGCTAATATCTCTAAAAATGTGTTTGTCTGCATGTTGAGCCTGTGATGGATTGGTACCCTGTCCAGGTGTTTCCCTGCCTTCTTCCCAATGCATGACGGGATATGCTCCAGCCACCTGCTGGAGGCTCAACCTCAAAAGGAATAAGCAGGTATAGAAACTGGATGGATGGCATGGGTTTGTAATTAGGCCTTATAAAGGCCTGCTGCCTGTTGTCATAAGCTGTAATGTGCAGTGTTGAAAATGGAAAATTCAGTGTACCCACTTGGCAATTTACCAGCATGTGTTGATTTCTGGGTAACTCAGAGAGCATGACACACTAAAAGGACCATCGTCAGTACTCAAACTCAAATCCTGGCCTGTAATTTAGTCTGAGAGGGTGAAAGGGGGTTGTGAAGATGGGACTGAACAGGGGAGGAGTGAGAAAAGGTTGATGGCAGGTGAAAACAGGAGAGCGGGAATGAAGAGGATGAGATCGAGGGATTTAGGAGCATGAGGGGAGAGCAGACAGATGAGAGGATGGAGTGATGAAGTGGGAGAGGATGAAGAGGAGAGGAGAGGAGGAAAAAACAGAGAGGGTGAGGAGGAGAGGAACAGCAGAGTTTGCTTTCCTGCAGTGGAGCTCCGCTGGCCTCTATCCAGTATTCATGCCTACAGCCTTGGGATAGACGGGCAGCGTCTCATTGATATGAGCAGACAAGTAACTTTGAATATTGCATGTGGGGCTGAGAAGATGAAGCAGCACACACACACACACACACACACACGTTAAGCAATGACAATATTTGCATTTACACCCAATCTTGCCCCTCTAAACGGACACAAAAGGTCGATCTACTGTAATTTTCTTCTTTCAAGATCCCTTCTTTTTTTATACTTTCTTATGTCTCCCCTACTCTCCTCAACCCTCTGTTTAAAAAAAAAACAAAAAACACCTGTGTCGGTCAATTCCCCTCCTCTCCCCTCTGCTTCTCTTTTCTACTGCCGAAAAGTGATCCAGCAACAAGCACCCTCTGGACTCTGTCCTCTTCTCTCCCTGCGCTGTCCTGTCTGTCTCTTTCTCACACTCATTCCTCCTTTTAGTCCTCTCACATTAATGAGGGAAGCCCCTTCATTCCCTTCAGTGTTATTGAAAATATCACTCCATTCTCTTCACACTCCTTTCTTCTCTCCGACGCTCTCCAATCTGTCTCACTTTCCCTTTTTCTCCCACTTCCCCTCTGTTTCAGGATGTTGAGTCTTTTTGAGTAATAAGAAAATCAATAGATTACAAGAAGGGGGGGGGGGAGAGAATACTGATGATGAAAACAGACAACAGACGAGAGAGATGGAAATAGGATGCAAACTTGCGTAAGAAGAAACAAAAAATAAAAGTTAGAGACAACTAAAGAGACCAAATGAAAACAGAGAGGGTAATCTCTGCAGTAGTTTGCAGTGAGACAGAAAAGAGTTGAGAGCAGCGGGGTGCAGGGAACAGACAGAGTGACAGACACAGATGCAACATAAATGACAAAAACAATTGGCATGCAGAGAGACAGTCGCTGCGGAAGAATGACACCTTAGACGTTCGAAAATGACTGGCTGTCAAGGCGTCTATAGCTATATTTCCATCCAACTGTCCAGCGAATTTTGTGCAAACGTCTGAGAAATAAAATGAGAGTCAGGTGTGTTTTCATCAGGAACAGGCCTCCTGAACATCAGGAAAGAAAAATAATATTTCAAGAAGTGTTTTGTATTGGGCAAGTTTGATTTGTTTACTTTTTTCCATCAGTTAATGTCAAGCAGGTTTGATGCTGTCTGAGAACCAAAGCATAGAGATACACTTGAGAAATACACTTATATCCAAACACATTGGCCATTTAATCACAACAGCCTATTGCATTTTAAATATCTTTCACCTAGGGATGGGCACGGATAACCGGTTAGCCAGTCGTTTTAGATTAGCCGGATACTGAAAACAGTTAATGGTTATTTGAAATAATAATAATAAGAGGAAGAAGAAGAAGAAGAAGAAGAAGAAGAAGAAGAAGAAGAATATACACTGTTTTGGCGTGATGGAATGTATCCAACTTATTCCTGGCCCCCATGATACCTTGCGTGAATCATGGGTGCAACTTCCGGCACGTTATGTCACTGAACCAGAACCTGCATTTTCCATGGTAAAGGGACGCTAATCCTCTTTCTGAGAGTGACTGGGAAATAAAAACATGTGGGAACACCACCTGTTACACCTCAAAAGGGAAAATATTTATGGGAACCCATTTATGTTGAGAATTCAGTCAATACATAACGTGACAAGACTGTATCTGTGTATGTTTCTTATAAATACTCCCTTTTCGGGGCTGTTACACGTGCTCTTTGCGAGACTATACTAAAGTATAGCTTTCTATGTCAAATTAGAATTATGAATGGTTCAAGAAAAAAAGGAATATCCGGTTCTCAATCAGTTAATGACAGTGGTTAGCCGGTTGTCAAAATAACCGTTATGCACAGCCCTACTTTCTCTATATCCAAAGGCAATCTTTAATCAATAAGTTGTTTTGGATGATGATAATCTAGATTGAGCTAGGCATATGTCATTATTTATTTGATAACACATTTTCATTTTCTACTTATTGCATATACTCTTTATCAACAAAACACATTTCCAATCTAAGTAAGCATAAAAATTTTTTTTTTCAGAAATTGATTTTTTCCATTATTCTTTCTTTCTTTCTTTCTTTTTGTGACACATCATAATTGTCATAAAAATAATCAAATGGAAAGAAGAAGAGAGAGAGAATGAATGAATGAATGAAAGAATGAATGAATCAATGAATCAAACTTTATTTACATGTATATAGCACTTTTCAAGAAAAGAGTTGCAATTCAAATGTAAATGAAAATAAAAACGTAGCATGATGGAACCAAATGTCAACTAATGGAGCGTACCCCTGATCCTCTGGCAGGCTGCTCCAGAGACGAGGACCAGAGGCGCTGAAGGCTGCCTCCCCATAGGTCTTAGTCCTCGTCCTTAGAACAACAAGGGGCCGGGAACCAGAGGATCTAAGTGACCTACTGGGTTCATACCTTTAAAAGCAAATCTGATACCTATGCAGGGCCAATGGCATTAAGAGATTTAAAAATCAATAAAAGAATCTTAAAATCCACTCTAAAACGGACAGGGAGCCAATGAAGCGATTTTAAAACAGGGGTAATGTGCACGCTCCTGCTGGTCCTGGTCAATGACCGCGCAGCAGCGTTTTGCACTAGTTGCAGTTTATCTATAGCGGGTGGACCAGACAGGAGAGCATTACAATACTCTAGAAGACGAGCGATAAAAGCATACACGTTTTTCAGCGTCTCCCTGCGTTAAAAACAGCTGAGCCTTGGCAATGTTTCTAAGAATGAACGAAGGAGTGGATGAGAAAACAGAGTCAGGGGTTCATTAAATGAGAGAAGTGAGAGATAGCAGGTGAGAGAGAGACTGACGGACAGACCGATGATGCAGGCATATCAAATACTGGGTTTATAAAATCACACTGGTATCAAATATCTCCTTCAATATTAAAATCTGATAAGACAGCCCACATGTAACTGAAATTAAAGAAAATGAATGAAAAATTTAATGAGTTTTTTCTGCCTTTGTCACATAAAAAAGGATATATTACACCTCTCCAGCAGAGATGAATGGCTAAAATATGAGTCATTTGTGTTCAGTGACCCCAAAGAAAGAGCCTCAGTCTCGTCCATTCAGTAGAAGTAATGGTTTAGAACAAAATATGTGCTGATGCTTAATATTTAGCTTAAGAATATCGACTGGTTGCAATCATTCAGTCAGAGAGTGAATGAACGAGTGATGCCTGAAGGAGCGAGTCAATAAGCGGCTGGAATGAGAGAGAAAACTGAAGAGGATGTTTGAGTTAAACATACTGACAGAGGGAGAATGAGATCAAGGCAGAGACAGAAGGAATCTGTCAGAGAAAACCCAGACAGTCTGAAACACATAGCTTGAAATAAAGACATTTTTCCTGCACACCTAGTTAAATCTCATATTAGTAAAAAAAAAAAAAGAAAGGAAAGTTCCCAAGTCACTTTTGTCTCTCAGATCACTGTTTTTCCACCGTGTAGGCTTACTGCAGCAGACAGGCGTGTCAGGTCAACCTAGATCTACGCCTGGGGAAGCCACAGGCTGTGAAGGTAGAGCTATGAATAATAGATAGGACAGCATGTCTCTCGATTAAGCAGACATGACTAAAGGCCGCCGCCCGCCGCCGCTGGCTGCTTGCATCAGTGTCGGCTGTTTTGACTGGCTGAGGAAACGGGAGGCGTAGGGACGGAGTAGAAAGCGCTGTTTCTTGTCTACGGGTCCGTCTGTAGGCAAGTCAAACGAGTGTGTTCTGCTTGTCCAGCCATGTTTTTTTCCCTTACTTATCTGCTCCAGGGCCGCTTCACCTGGCTGTGTGCGGCCAGAAGCTAGATGGTGAACACGATCAAAGCGCCGCACAAAGCTCGATAACCAACAGATGCTGCTCGAGCCACCGCTAGCAGTCTTTTTTCTCAGCTCCAGATCTCCCACAATGCCTTCTGGTGGCAATCATGTTTCCATGACCTCTCCTCGGTGGGAAGAACGGAGCTGTCTTTTCCCCTGTACGTCTGTTTCTATTCTTATCATAACACAACAGCTGGTTGCAAGCATCTCCGCTTCATTTGAACTTGATCTTTCAATCGTGTTTAGCTGACAGATTTTATTGTGCCATCACTGCCGAGCAGGATATAGATCTATGGGATGAGTATTATGAGCTGTTAATAGCCCACCTGTTTCTACTATGTGTGTGTGTGTGTGTGTGTGTGTGTGTGTGTTGTCTACACTACATCCAAAGCTGAATCACTTCAATGAAAATGACACATTCAGGGATTTTTACAGAGTGGAGGCCAAAATGCTGCATCTTTCTTTCTCACCTTCTCCTCCCTCCTTCCATTGAAGAATACATGTAAAGGTGGAAGATAAATGACAAAAAAAGAAATAGGTGTGCTTCTCTCTCTCTCTCCCTCTCTCTCTGCTTTCTAAACGAGGAGCAGTTCATCAATTTGTAGCATCAAGTTGCACTTGGGCCGATAAAAAAAAAAGATACACTGGCAGAAATTGAATTCATACATTTGCACCGATGAGCTGAGAGGAGGCACAAATGAAAGCTCCAGATTGGAGATAAAAGAAAACAGGAGAGGAAAAGGAGAAAAGGAGGACGGTGGATGCAAAAGTTCACAGCAAACATGAAAAAGGTGAAGAAAGGACGCACAAAGAGTGAATGGGAAAACAATAGTAAACATAAGGCCATATAGCCATTTAATGTATGGGACAAACACATTTGGGCCACTTGTGTTGTCAGTCTTTGTATTATTTTATGTCTACTTTCCCTGGTTCAATAAGTCTGTGTCATGATCCTCTCTGGAACTCGGTGTGTTGTTTCCTGCTCAGTTTGTCCCTCCTGTTGCCCTGTAGCCCTGCCCTGCCTGCTCTCCCCTGCACACCTGTCCTGTGTTTGGTTTACCTCAGCTGCACCTTGTTTTCTGATTAGTCTCCAGTGTATACATGCCTGGCTGCTCCAGTCATCTGTTGCGTTTGCCCGTGTTGCTCCTGTCTTGCGTCCTGCTCCTGAGATCCATTTTTTTTGTATTTTTAGTTGAGAAAGTGTTTTGATCCTGTCTGCCTGCCGTCTCCAGCGTTTGGCTCCACTTGCACTGCTCCACCTAAAAGTCTGCTTTATGTTGCTTTTTTTTATCATTTTTTGATGCACTTGGATTGTGTTTCTTGCTTCGGTTTACGTTCATAGTTTCCAGTTATATTTCATTTTATGGATTTTATCTTCTGTACTTTTATCTTGAAAAACACTTTGCTATTGTTTAGATAGGTGCTGTACGAATCGAATTATCATTATTATTGTTAGTGGTAGTAATAGTAGTACTTATATGGGTCAAACTTTATGTAGACAATCCAATATTAATATTCAACTTAGCATCACTTGACTCATCAATCAGGGTTATCAGTTCTGGTTCTGGTTATGTTGATACTAAGTTGATACAAAGTACATACCAAGTTAAATTTATTAGCATTGGACAGTCCAGATAAAGTGATACCTTATTACAGCTTCAAGTTCAGTCTTGAGGTCATTTGAATTCAGTGGGCTAACCTTCAGTACAGTACTATCCTGTCTTTGTTTTCATAAAATACCAACCTGACTCAAGCCCTCAAGTGCTATCGTAGTGATAGTGCAGCCATGGCGACGGGCCAAAGTGTTAAACCAATCAGACACAAGCTCTCTTATCTGCCTCTTCCTGTGGAGAAACAAGGGAGGCTCTGACAGATAAATATCCCTTCACTCCATCTCTCCATCACTTCCTCATTCTCTGCTTCAGTCTCTTTCCTCTCTCATCCTCTCTCTCTGTCTTAGTTCCCCTCTTTTTATGCTTCAGTCCATCAGCGTGTTAGAGAGCTCAGTTTTTCTTCATTTCCTTCTTTACCCACTCTTCCTCATTGCCATTCATTGTGCTCTGGCAGACTGTGTGTGTGTGTGTGTGTGAGTGAGAGAAGGAGAGTGTGTGTGTGTGTCTCCTTGTTTCTCTGTCTGGTCACAGAGTAAATGCCAGCGGAAAGTTCAAAGCGAGCCTTTGGGAAGAACGTATTACATCTTACTATGTTTGTGTGTGTGTATGTGTGTGTGTGTGTGTGTGTGTGTGTGTACACCTTAAAGCTGATGTATACCTGTCCTTCAGTCTTTGTCAAAGTAAATATGAGCCAAATGAATGCAGACTAAACATCCACACCGTGCCCCAGACAAGTTCACACACCAAACTTTTCACAGAGTGTTTTTATGTTTGCTATGGACCAAAAAAAAAAATCTGTTTTTGCTTTTTGTTATGGAAAAGAAACTGCTTTTCACTGTGCGAGCTTTTCCGGAGGTCACACAAACTAGATTTACAGTAAAAAGCTGAACTCAGCCAGAATCCAAACCATTCAATATCTCCTCGCCTTTGGTGGCGTTTGTATAAACAATGTAATATAATGCAGTAGCCTCAGGTATTTTTCACAATCAGCAAGCTAGATATGAATGCGCATTGGCAAATGCTGTAGTGATGCATTTATGTGTGATTAATTCTAAAAACGCTTCATCTGAATTCTACCTTGGTATTTCCCATTTTTTGTGGGCAGTTCCGCCACACACACACACACACACGCACAAGCTCATTCAAAACCCTGGCGTATTTGTCCTTAACACCTGCATAGCTGAAAAACGGACCACTGATTTCTCACCTTTCCTTGTCTTCCTGCTGGAGCACTAGCTGCCTGTAAATATCACACATTTTTTATTTAGCTTTAGAAAAACTGCATGACGACAGAACTGGCAATTTGCTCACTGGACATTAATTGGATAAAAATACAATTTATAATTTACAAAATCTGAATTGATTTAGGCCAGTGGTCTCAAACCAGGTGCCACAGAGAGCTGAGAGTGTTTAAAAAAAAAAAAAAGACTTTAGCAGATGCACACAGATGGACAAATATGTGAGATATTAGAGAAAATATAAGAGAATCACACATTGTTGCCTGAGTGCACAAGTGGAGGTCTTTCTTACTGCTTATTTTCTCATTTTCTCTCCTGTTGTCTCATTGACAGTTGCACTTTGTAACAATTTCTCTGAAAAGTGCTATATAAATAAAGTTTATTATTATTAT
>OMKZ01011089.1:13445-27809 GCA_900302535.1 Neoniphon sammara | reverse complement strand
TGACAGAATAAAAGGAGAAAAAAGGAGGGGGACACTCCAAAAAACGCTCATCTTGCATCTTAAAACTATTCCATTTTTCTAAAACAAGTGAAAATGTCCGGATTCAGTTTTTTCCTGTAATTATCCTGAAACCGGACAGAACAAGGCTGATCGCTCCACTAATTTCAAGAAAATGATTAAATTCGGGAAAATTCTTGGTGCGCATTGAAAAAAAATGACATTTTCCCACCCTAGTAACATTTTTCTACTTCTTTTAAGAAAAAAATAAGATGTTAAGACTCAAAACTAACTTGTAAAGATGGACATTTTGTTTCAGTGAAGGGAAAACCAAAGATAGGGAGGGGGAAAAACAGAGCGAGAAGTGGAGGGGGGGAGGCAAGAGAAGGTGGGAGGAAGATGAAGGAATATTATTGTTTCCCCTGCATACTAATGACAAAGCAAGAGAGATGAGAAAGAGAGAGGGGAGGGAGGAAGAAAAGAAAAGAGAGGTGAGCAGGTTTCGGGAGGCAGAGCCATCCATCTATTTATTCAGCTGGAAAGAAAAGAGGGATGGAGCGACGGATGGAGAGAGAGAGAGATGGCCTTGTTTACTCAGCATCAGGACCATAATGAGTGATGATGAGGGAGGAAGTGGAGGGGAGGAGGGAGACAAAAAAAAGGAACAAACAGACAGAGCAGGGTGGAAGAGAGAAGGGGTGGGGGGTTCTGAGCCCGGAGTGGTGGAATTTTTGTTTTTCTGACCCCGATACTTTGATAGAGGTCTTAATGAATTGACTTACTGTAGCTGCATATCAGTTATTCACAGCCAAATAGTCAATAAATGCACCACATATCTCCTTGCAATGTAGCACATCTTTGCAACACATCTTTTAATTCCAGGCAAAACCATCATCTTTGAACTGTTAAAACACATGCTTTTATGTACATGTTTTAATGCCAGCAAACAGCTTACAGAGAGGCACAGCACTGCTTTAAATATTATTACTGAAAGAGAAGATTTTGATCCTGGTAACCCGTTAATAGCCAGTAAAGACATTTTAATGAAATTACATTTTTTATTCTATTATAGGATACCCATGTTGTCTTGACTTCTTGGTCTTTCTCTGATGTGATTCCTGAAAAAAGACTATCCTGAAATTAAACATACATTTTGTTAATCAAACACAATATGAGACTCAATAACTTATGAATGTGATGGAAAAGCTGTTATGAAAGTAAAGTAATCCTGTTAAATTACTTTCCTAATCGCATAAGCTACATAAGCATTTGTTAGAACCGCAGTGCAACTTCATCCGCAGCAGTTTTTAATTTGTGACTTTTGGTTTGGTTCCTTCACTGACACGCTGCTGAAGAGTAATGAGCGTCCACACCAATTTTTGTTGGCTTTCTTTATTAAACTGACAGATCTGGTTTATAGGGGCTCCTCTGGCTTCATTAGCTCAGCGGAGTTGTACAAATGGGGTTCAGCTGACTTAAGCTTTATGACACTCGGAGTTTACATTCTCATTTTACCCAAATGTGTCAAGCCCATGAGCTGAAAAAAAAACCAACCTTGATACCTTGATTTCCTAACTGCCAAAACAGGATGCTTTTAGCCAGTGACCTCAAACCAAGAATAGAAAGCTATAAAAAGTAGCATTCATACTAAAACATGTTCACATATATTTATACTTTTGTATTTTAAGATTCACTACATGTCTTTGTACAGGGTACATTTTGGAAGAAAACTGCACAACAGGCTGAACAAAACAGCCTGCTCAGTAATTAAAAAACATCCGTTCTTTCAACAACCACAGACAGTTTATACATTTAAAAGTCTAAACAGAAGCCCTCTTTGAAAATGTCTTTATGGCCTGACCACAAATCTCTCACTCCCTGAGTGAACTAGCTGTGGATGAGGCACCAAAGTCTATGGCACCCAGCCTCTATAGGGGCTAACTTGGTACCTCAGTGGGCAATAACACTGATAAAGTTAATGGTTTGATTCCTTCTGGACCCAATCTTGCTAAAAATGTAGGCGCTCATACTGTAAGGTGGTTTGGATTATGACAGTAAAGTACAGGAATATGTTAAATGGCACAGGAAATACTACTGAAAGCAAAAGTTCTCCTAAGAAAAGTTGCTAAGAAGAGTATTATTCAATGATACGGATGACCTGAGCCTATATTGGACCACAAACAATTCATACACTGCAAAAAAATCTCCATCTTAACAAGTCATTTTGTCTCATATTCAGTGTTCAAATCTTGTTTTACTTCAAACAAGGTAAACAAAATCTGCCAGTGGGATGAGATAACTGAGATGAGAAAACCACTTGTTTCCAATGCTGATCAACTTGTTTCTAAAATTTTCTTCAGTCAAGTGTCATTTTCTTGATCTTAGTGGGCTGATCTGCCTTATTCTGCCTTGTTTCAACATATTTAATTATTTCCCAGAAAAATTCCTGAAACAAGTGAAACGGCATTGGAAACAAGTGGGATTATCTCATCCCACTGGCAGATTTTTTTCAATAATTTTAAGAAACAAGATTTTAACACTGAATATGAGGCTAAATGGATTGTTAGGATATAACAAGAGTTTAGCCTTTCACTCCAAGTGCTGCGTTTCTTTTCTATAGGTACTGAAGAAGTAAACTCTATCCACGCCTTCCTGAGGACCTGGGAAGACAGAGGGGTGCAGGGAGAGAGAAGACGAGAAGGTGAGTTCATTGTCAAAAGGAGTTGGACAAAAACATTATGTCTGTCCTACATAGAAACTGTGTTGCATCACAACATCCTCAAAATACATGGAAGTCAAGGGGAAAATCAACCAGTGCTTTTTAATTTGTGGAAGCTGCTCTTTTCGAGAGAGGATAAAATGCTTCCACACGTGATGCTGGAGGTTTGCTCATGACTTTAAGGAGTAAGTGTCACCATTTTTGTAAACAGAGAGACACTAATGAATGCAAACAAACAGATAAAAGAGCTTTCTCACACCATGACAGCAGACCTCCATCCAATCAGTAAGAATTTTGATATCTGTTTATTTCGGTTGAAATGTTGATTTTGTTGTTTAACACTGATTAAGATGGAAAACAGCACGGATGGAAAAGCAAACAACCTCAGTCTGCAGAGCGAATCAGAGACAATGAGACACCACTTGAGAAATTAAGCATACTGTCCTTTGCTTTGTTATATCCCGCTCTTTGTTAATCACAGGACCTCGGACCACTGTAACTAATCTTTAGTTTTAAATAATTAAGCACTGTCTGGGAGGAACGTCCTATCTACAATCTATCCCCACTGATTTCATCACTCCCTTTTCATGATTTTCTTTGTCATTTCTTGCCAACATTTTACTTTGCATGTCAGCTGATTATGAACATGGTTAAGATATAAATGTTCATCTGTTCTAGTGTTTATTTCATTGACTAAAAACCATGACAAAAAATATTTGTAAACACCACTTTTTAAAGGGATGAAAATGTGACAAAAATGAAATAAAAAGGAACCTTTGCTGACAAAAATTATTTTGAAATACAGTGATTATTTCTGTCAACCAATACAAATGAGATGAAAATGCCAGAAATAGGCCAATGAGCATGTTAGACTCTATGAACATATTTGAGAATTCCCATGATCCTACTTTGCTGCTTTATTATTGTTGTGACAAGGCCATATCTTTGTTTGGGGATTTGTTTTATATGAGAATGAATGCCTACATTTTTTCGTGTTCAGTTTTTGAATAAATAAATTCCATATAAAAAGATCTTTTGCAGTAGTGACATTTCTTTGCCTCTCCTGCAACTAAATCTAAGTGTATCTGCAAAGAGTGCTCATTCCAACTTCATATACTACTACTACTACTAGAATATACTAGTATACCGTTTAACGCTCCAGTGAGCACATTCAAAGTCTTAAACAATCTGCAGGGAAAGCCGAATCCAACATTCAGCGTTACACACCTCAGAAGAACCGAATCCTAACCTGTCAAACAAATGAAGTGAAGGTGTTCGTCACAGCGGCGATCCCCCCACAGGAAGCGGTCCCGGGCGGCCATGCTGCCACACGGGCTGCTGTTCTGCCAAACACTGGAGCGCTCCTCCCACTGGCTGTAGGTCACGGGTTCACCAGACATCCAGAACCACGTGGCGCCCAGCAGGTACCTTCAAAAAAAAAAAAAAGGGTGACTACTTAAAGGTATAATTCACCGAAAACAACATATTTTGAATCAGTCTTATTTATTTATTTATTTATTTGGAATTATTTCCGTTAAGTTAGAGCGTGGTGAGGGCTCTGTTTCTCAGCCTTGTGAGGTGGATTTGCTTCTTTGATATTTAGGTCAGACTGTGGTTTTAAGGTGCTGGCCGAGTGCAGACAATATTTCATCCAAACACGTCCTTTTTACAGCACCCATGGCACAAATAAACATGTTGTGAAGTTGAAGTTGTAAAGGAACTTCCGCGATGGCTCACTTGGCTACATAAACATATTTTTATTAAATATTGCAGGTTCAAATCTGGTTTGTGAATTGTGATGACCGTAAGTCCTCTCCCCTCTCTTTGTCCCTAAATCAGTCTCTTTTTGTGTGTTTGTCATTTGCCATGACTCAGACACTGCTGATCAGATTTTGATGAAACTTAGGAAAATTATGCATCTCTCAACTGCATTGCAACATTTAGAAAATTACAGATTAGCCAAATGGGGACGCTGCAATTACAAATCAAAGTAGGGCAATATATTTGTTATTGACTGGCCCAGAGAGGATTTGCAGTGTCTCATCTCCACTGTGTTCTAGCTTGTATGACTATAGACAAAATTATTATATTGTATTGTACTTTTTTAAATATTTACATACTTTTTAAATATTTAAACATTTCCAAATTCTGTGATTATTATTACAGGTTTGTGCCTGGAAGTCTGTTGGCTTAAATCCTTGCACAAGTTATCTAAACTCGATTCTCCAGTGGAGCTGCTCAGAGGCAGACAGTGTAACACTGTCAATGTACTGGGCAGCGTCCAAGTGTGAAGGTGTGTAACTGAGAATGTGAAGTCGGGCATCGCTGAAATACAACACAGTGCTCAGCGAACCTCATCTGGATCAATAAAGGTTACAAAAACAACAGCACAAAATTAATTGTACAGCCCTGCCCTGCTCTTTTCTATCAGATAAATCTAAAAACAGTAGTGAGATGTTAGTGGAGCTTGCAGAGTACCTGCGCAGGCCCAGCCAGACGTGGCTGGTGAGCGGGAAGGAGGCGTTGCTCAGCAGCTCCTCCACCTCCCCCTGCTCCTCCTGGCTCTGCAGGGTGAGCAGGTCCCAGTAGAAATCTCTGCAGTAGAACAAGGCGTCCGACCAGCACAGCTTCTTCCCAACTAACACCATGTTCCTCCCCCCCACCACCGCGCTGATGGAGGGCGGAGGAGGGATGAACTCTGGGAATGTGGCAAAGAGAAAGATTTTGTTTGGGAGCTACTGGGTCCCAATACCCTGATGAAGCCACAATGAAGACAGCCTTCCTATTGAAATGCAGCTTTTGTAGGCAAACATTTTACATAGGGGAATTAAGAGTAAAATGAGGGAGAATTACCAGAGGAGGAATAGATATTCAAATCTTTTATTGAAGTAAAGTAAAAATGCCCAGATGTAAAATTACTCTACTAAAAGCAAAAGCACCACATGGACATTTTTACTTAAGTAGACAAGTACGTGTTCTTAAATTTACTTGTTGTATTTGGTGCCCTGATGTAACAGCAGGCTATAAAATGGCATGTAGTGTACCTACCTCTTTGCATGAGTAATCTTGCATATCCTGATTATATCACAGAGTATATATTAAAAAAAAAAAGCACAGGTGTCATTGCAGTTTACAAGGATCTATCTAATTATCTAATTAATCACTGATGGGGCCAAGGGTGGAGCAATATCTGCAAGGCTACTTTGGTTTACTTTTAAGAGAAAAATCCCTTAAAAAATAACTTAATGTGACTGTTTGAAATGTAGTGGACTAAAAGTTAAGTATAGTTTTGGGTAAAAATCAATTTATCCAAAATTATATCTAGTCAAGTACAGATACTATGTAAGTACACCAATGAAGTACTTTGGTTTTGAGACATTTTTCTTTCTTTCTTCTATCAATCATTACTTACTTCCTGTTCTATTTTTGCTCTTTGGGAAAAAGAAATAGGGAACTTGTGTTTTAAAATTGTCTGTGAGAACTTGTGAATGACTTGGAATTTGTTGCACTGGGTTCCATGTGCACTTGATATAAACAAGGATCCATTTAAAAAAATGCCAATCACATTTATTATGCTGCTTGTTGTTATTTTGAAACTTCAACTTATGATTTTTGCACTGTGCATAAAAAAAGACTCTAAAATCCATCACCACAGCTCACCTGCGTACACTTGCACTTCGCACAGTGTCAAGGCTTTTCCTATCCCAGGCAGGTACACATTAACAAAGCGACCCTCCATCCCCCCACACTGGAAGGTGCGGTCCTGTCCACTTGGGATGTGAGAGATGACAGCACACCTGAGGCAGAGAGAGACACTCAGGGCTATAGAACTTACAGAGCTGGAAATGTACTCAAGTAATGTATTATAATTTGAGGCAAAACTTTATCTCAAACATCAGGAGTCAGGTTTTGCTCTCACCCCCCTAAAGACTCTTCAACAACTAATAATCTCTCCCAGGATCACCTTGGATTGCGGTTGCCATTGTTCTCCGCAGAGTTCCCAATGAGGATTTCAGCACCATTGATCCTGTTGTGCACACTGAGCCTGTTGGTGACCGTGACAGCCTCGACCCTGTACACACCCGGCAGGAGCAAACTCCACCAGGGGTTCTTCTGAATGTAGGTATGGGTGCAGTGTCCGCTAAAATAGTTTGGATTTTTATCGCCATCAATGGCCCTCCCAGCTGCACCACCATATCCTGTCGATGACTGAGATGCCCTTCCACTGAGCGCCACGTTTGGCAGAGAGGCGGCTAAAAGGCGAGGAATAAAAGCCAAAAATGTTGATGCATAGCTCTTTTGCAGATACCTCAAATATCCATCTTTTGCCATTTCTATGGTAATTTACAGATTATTGGTCATGAATGTTTTCCTGGTGGAATTTCATGTTGGATACACATCAGCCACTGAGATGAGACAAAATTTCTCTCTGAGGAAATTCAGTTGTCGCCGCAGCAAATAATGAAAGGATACAGTGAAGAACAAAAGACTATAAATAAGAATAAGCAAATGGGTGTAAACATAGCCAAATGACGTTGTCAACACTTGAAAATACAGTAGTAATGTATTTATGAAAGTATGAAAAAGAGTGGCTGATGCTGCAGAAGTAGTTTGTGAGAAATATATACAGCCCATGTTAAAAAATATTTAAAATGAGTTGCAAAATATCATGATTGCATAGATGTCATGGACATTAGTTATCTCTACTACTGTGAAGTGATTTTTTGAAGTTGCATTATTTTTTCAAGAAACTGGAGTTATAAAGTCAAAATACAATAAGAACAAGATGCATGAAAATGAACCAGCTGCATTTTACCCCTCGATACCGAGAAGAGCCATAAGTGGAAGACAGCACCTGTTATATGAAAAGATTACTGTCAGAAACATAATACAGTGATATCCTGCACCTATTCTGTACTAATACAACAGCAGTGGCTGCAGCAGAGTATATGTAATGCTCTCCTTTATATCCTCCATACTGGTACATACTGTCTAATAAAATGTCATAACTATGATATTCAAATAAATATCCATTTTTTGCCTTGCTTATGAAGCACTTTGTAAACACTGTTTTAGAACAGTGCGAGTAAATAACTTTTTAGTTAACTTTAATTTGATAATTAAAAGGTTTATGGTACAAAGTTTACCTACCAATGCAATTCATGATGAACTGGCTGGACCTCATGGCTCTAAAGTAGTGAAGAACAGACACCAACATATTCAGAAGTCTGTGACTTTAAATATAAAGCGAACAATAGCAATGGTGTAGTCACATACATTTAAAGCCAAGTAGATTTGACACAGCTAATTTATCAGCCAATAGGTATATTATTCTGAAATATCCAACAATATCAGATATTTTGCTATGAAGGCTTCGTGGTTATTTCTAAGTTTCCAGTTTACCAACCTTTTCTCTGGGACAATGCTATATAACCATTTCTGGGAAGCCATTTCAAAAAGCAAAACTTTTGAAAGCCTTAAGGTGACTCATCACTTTAACAGTGACTCATAATGTTCTTTCACTGCACACCACCATTTAGTTTGTCAGTTTTTCAAACAGCTGATATCTCAGTTCATCATGGGATCTTCCAATCTATTCGCCTTTAAGCTAAATGACTCAAATGTAGTGTCATGTTTTACCCATTGAACTACATGACTAAGAAAGAATAAATGAAAAAAAAAAAAGAAAATTTGCCTTGTAATCAGGAGACTCTTGATGCATTTTTCAAGGACAGACAGAACTACAGATAAAAAACGGCACATTGTAATTTTAATACACCCTCAGCCAGGCTATTGCAAATCCTTTCATAAGGCCAAAAACCAATAAAGAAGTGACTGAAGCAGCAGAACTTCAGGTTTCTTTAGTCAAAAGCAGATTGGAAATATTCTTCAGTTTTATTATCTGATACTAGTATCTGAAAATTATTAACTGTAAATTGGGCTTTTCAGTTTAACTTTATATTTTATGGATGTCAGAGTCAAGTCAAGTCAAGTCAATTTTATTTATACAGCGTCAAATCATGACAGAAGTTATCTCAGGGCACTTTTCATACTGAGCAGGTGAAGATCTTACTCTTTACAACATCAATGTCAAGCTACCTCTTTTATCAGGAAAGAGGTAGCTTGGTATCTAGTGTTTTTCTCTAATACCTACTATTGCTACTACTTGTAATAACAATAATAATGATACATCAACAGAGACCATGACATCATCCACGACTGGGGTTAAAGCCATTAATATTCAAACTGCTGAAATTTTGTCCAAAACAGCCGAACTAGTCAGAAATCGTACATGACAGACGGACAAACAGACAGAGCCCAAGCCACTCAGTATCCATATTCAATTAAAAAAGCAAGCATGCCATATAATGTATCCTTTAATTATCAATACATGTATGAAGACCAACTGATGATACTGTGTTTATTTGTTCTTGGAAAAACGATTTGTTGTAGTTTGTCATTCAATTTCTCAAAATATTAACAGCTTGTGTGCTAATTTTGTCAACCAATGACTCAAGTCACCTATTCAGTAAAACCTCTCTAAATTGGTCTTAATTTTATGGAATCAATCATTTTGTCTGTGGCTACTTGGAGCTGGCTCCTTTAAGTCACATGTATAAGGTGGATAGAGGACACCTGGGGAAACAGACTGAAGGAAATGAAAGATGAAAAGATGCATCTAATTAAAATCGTGTTTTGCTTGAAAGTAAAGCAGTTACAATACACACAGAAAAGAAAAAAAATGCATTTTACTTGGAAAAATGTGACTTTATCTTTCAGATACACATCATTTGTGGTGATGCAAAATCTTTTTTGCTACTGTAATACTTAAAACTATCATAGACGCTTTTCTAATAGGATTCAACATTTTCTTTCAGCTGCAACTCAGTCCTCTCTCGTTTGGGTTTGGGAGAGGAGGTCACCTTGATGTGGTACTTGACATTATCGGCAGCACATGAAAAACACAAAGACGCACTGACTACTGACATCATCAAATCACGCAGACTGCCGAAATACAACACAGATACATGGAATAGCAGTGCAGTTTTCATCAAAATACTAACAAGTCTGCCCGATGAATTTCGCACCCTTTCAGAAGAGAGATACCTTGCATCCAAATCCAAACAGATGTGCTTATCTGAATCAGAAACATCTCAGGAAATGTAATTTAGGGAAAACCCAAACCCCACAGCCAGATTAAAAGCCTGCTAGAGGTGCCTTATAACGAAGATTTAAGTCTGAAAACTCACTCAGCCCTGACTTGCAGCACTGAAGTAAATCTCGCTTATTTCTGTTGACGGATTTTTGATTTTGGAACAAAACTCTTCACAAAGACTGCTGGAGCATCATATATCTCGTGGACATTCATTCTGATAAAACACCTACCGGCCTTTTTAAATTTGATTAATTTCATTTTAAGTCCGGCTTTGAAACAATATGAAGATGAACCTTACCTACAGTTGCACCAGCTCTTTGTCCTCAGCATGCTCTGTTCAACATCAGAATCCATGGTGTCAGATTTCATTATATCTGGTTCAATGCTCTTGTGTTACATAAGGCATGTAAATGTCCTCGAGCTATTTGCATTTGAGAGATCGGACCGAGGATGAGGCTTATTTACAAATCAAAGGCCTCCTTAATTTGATAGATTCTCCCAGTTTCTCCAGTAGACTCCCATCTACGCTGTTGAACAAAGAAGTCATTACAGCTGTTAACACAGACACTGATCGTTCCTTCACACAAGCACTAAAACAGCTGACAAATTCATCACTGCTCTTATCCTGCTAAGAGCTCTGAGTAACAATGATGTGACGTTTCATTGACTAGAAGGAAATTCAAATTGTGGCGTGATTTCATTTGAATAGTAGACACACAACTTTAACCAACATGCAGTGAGTTTGAGGTGTTTTTCTTTTACACAAACTCTTGCTTGAGCTGTTGTTAATTTGATATTTAGCAATAAAAGTCAATGAATGTGCATCATAGAGTGCATAGAGTGAAGCTATTAGAGTGCAGTAATAACTAGTCCAGTTAAACGTTACAAGATAAATGGCCCACTTTAGGGTCCTTTACAAAATGAATAATGATTTAAATTCATTTGATTTCATTTGCTTAGAAATTAACACAGAGAGTAAATAATGTGTATTTACCTTTTGTGCATTGATGACATTGATTCCAAGGCTTCATACTTTCCACTGTCCCACTGTTCCACTGTACTTTCCAATCTCCCTCCTTACAATACATCATATCGGACCAATGAAAGAAATCTTTACAGATGTTATCTGTGTCACAAATCTGTTTGGAAGCTTCCAGAATATCATTCATAGTTCATACAGCTTCAAGCATGCTTGCATGAGCAACCACCAACACTGGATGCAAGTAATCAATAAAAAAAAAAAAATCAAAAAAATCAATCGAAAAAAATCAAAATGTCACTCATGTACTTTTGTTTGCCTTCAACTCTGGAACCACTTTTTCAAGAGGCAGTTTTTCCTATTTGCACTTACTGATGAGGAAAATAGAAAAAAGGGCCTTAATATGGGATGTGCATACTAACTCCAGGAGGTAAATGGTACTGGCATTTGCCAGATGACTGGCATTATAAAGTATAGGTCTTCAACAGAAAAATAGGAGAACCAACTCCTTAGTTTCCTCTATAAATAGATTTTTACAGTCTCTGCAAGCAAAAAAAGTCATAACCATTGACATTCACTGATTTGCATGCCACATAGCTGCTCCTGCTGTGTTTGGATCCTTTATGGCCTGTTTTGTGTATTTAAGCATACGTACTGAATGTGTGTGTGTGTGTGTGTGTGTGTGTGTGTGTGTGCGTGTGCACGCACATTGCCAGACATGAACAGCTTCAAAGAGGACTTACAGTGATAGTTCACCTATATCAAGATTTTCGAAATGGGTGAACTATCCCTTTAAACGTCATTTTTGGTTATTTTACAAACTGCCCATAATCATTTCCACTTTAAAGATATCTGAGTTGTCTTTTGAAAACATAAACGTGTTTGTGGAGAGTTTCCCTCGTTATGACTGATGCCTCAAATCGGTTTGCATTATCGTGCACAAAGTACAATTTCTTGAAACCGGGAAAAGTAAGATAATATAACTTTAAATGTCTTCACACAAGCCTGAAAAAAGACCATATCCCCTACTAAGTTTGTCATTTTTTTCCTATTGTGTGTGTGATGTCGGCTCATTAGCATATTTCATATCCTGTTGCCTAGCGCTTCCAGCTCTCTATCTGTCTCCATCCTGCATCAGTGGCAGGGACAAGACACAGGTGCCGGCTTCATAAGGGGGAAGGCACACACCACTCACTCATGCACAAACACACACTTTGGTAAACACACAAACACACGCTGGCTCATCATTCACCAAGATGCACATGCACACACACACACACACACACACACACACATACTTTGCTGCACACTGGATACTGGTTTGTCAAACACTTGGATGTACACAGAGTGATGAATGCTACAATCATCAGCTGCATGAAATATGTAACACGTCTGACACACTCAAACACACACACACTGAGCGATGATTTTCCATGTGTCAGGGATAAAGTGTGTTGAGTTTTCAGATGGCAGAGTAGGAGAGGATGAAAGCAGAGTTGAGCTGATTGTTCTTTCTCCCTGTCTCCTCTGTCATGTTCACCGGGGGGAGTTTTGATATGTGCTCTCTCTCTCTTTCACTCACTCACACACACACACACTCATAAGCACAAACGCAGACACACACTGTTGGCAGAGAAGTGCCGCAGCAATAATTAGATTTCACTTCAAAGAACCGCACAGTTGTTTCGGTGGGAGACAGGGCTGACGCGTGATTGGCTACTCCGGCTAACAGGTGAGGGATTGTGGGTGCTTCAGGAAGCAGGACCGCTCGCCTCTGCTGTCATGCTGCAGGGTGGGCTGAGCTGCTGCTCTGTACCTGCACGCACGGGCACATGTACATTTGACAGGCATGGAGAAGTCGCTTAAATCCATTCTTTTAAAATAATGCCCTGCAACGATTTGTATGCAGGGCTTTTATCATGGGAGTCATGTTTCAAGAGTGAGAAGAGACGTGAGAGGAAGAGTGTGACTATGAATGACACATGTGTGAGCGTGTGTGGAGTTTGTGTAATGGATTACACAAACAGAAACCAATGTAAAGACAAAAAAAATGGTATTTAAAATCAAAGATGGGTTGGAATACTGTATTTTGTGGCTTTGTAGAATGGCTGAAATTTCGTTGAAAATTTGAACTCAAACAGCTTTACCACCTGGGATTCAGTACCTCCTCCAAGCCCCTCCCACCCACGTGCACGCTCGTCCATGTGGCTTCAACGCCAACGCAATGGGGGAATAGGAACTGGTGAGCCGACTCCCCTCTCTGCCATTCTGTAGCGATGGTACAGTAAGTTAAGCCAAAGTACTGTAGCTACGGTAGACTGAGCTAACTTTGCTTGGTGAGGGGAAGTGAGCGTGCACAGCAGCGGTGCACGGTGCGCGTGCATGAGGCATGAGTGGCACTGAGGCGGCAACGCTTCCTTGAGGTGATTGGTTGTTTGATTTGTACCGAATGGATTTTCACAAATGAGATTACAGCCCCGGGAGCAGCCCGGAAGACTGGATTTTTTTCTTAGTTCATTTTGTTTGGCTCATATCCCCTGGGCATAATGGTGATTTGTCAAAATTGTTATGAAAAAAGTTAGCCCATGGAGCTAACACCCCCCTCAATGCCTCATCAGGTATGCACTTGCTTTTTGGGTTTCTTCCCAAAGGTTGAAGGGCCCATACTGCATGGAGTACTCAGCCCTCTGAAGTCCTATAGATAAACTGAGGGGAATAATCTCTCACTTAGAATGCATGATGGTTTCTTTCTTGCAACATCTTCACAGTGAATGTTTAGGCGATTCCTTCAGTTTTTCAGTAGGACCTTTGGGGCCCTGTTATTGCCATGAATGACTAAGCCCTTTGATTATGTGACAAGAAATGAGAATTCATGCAGAAGATCTGGCTTAAAGCCCCCATGAGCCTGGGCCACGTAGGCCCGTTCGGTAATCCACCCAAGTTAACCTGCATAATCCTTAAGAGGAAAAACTCCATTCTTGAAGCTGTACAGATACATTTAAATTATACCTACGTGGATATGATGCTTTATCATGGCTGCAGATTGGGATACCGACAGGAACTTTAGCACTTCTCTATACTTTCCACTCACTGTGCTGCTATCTATTATTAGGACAGGGTTAAAGTATTGATTTTCCAATTAATCGCCGGCTAAATCGACATGGAACTGAATTGAATCAAAATAGCCTCAAATCAAACTGGAACCTTGTGAATCGAATCAGGAAATCAGCACCAATACCCTGCTCTATTTCGCAAATTCTATCTTCAGATGTTTCAGCGACCCAAGCTCCCCTTAGGGATCAATGAATTCAATCTTTAGATGAAACTGATAGCACTATTCATCCACTAGTATGTGAAATGGGCTGAAGTAAGAATATTATATCAATTCAGAATTCTGAATAAATTTTGGAGTCAAGAAACCGGTGGTGTGTGTGTTTATGTTCTGTAGTGACAAGTAATGGTGGATATTAGACTAAGTGACAACATTTGATGGAACAATCTCTTTCTCTTACA
>OMKZ01011085.1:1037-15617 GCA_900302535.1 Neoniphon sammara | reverse complement strand
AAAAAAACATGGTAAAAACAGTGACAGTGCCAAAGTATGGATGCTTAAATTTTAAGTGTAGCAGCTTCTTTGTGTTTTTACATCTAACAATCTACAGCATATTCTTCAAACACTGATCCTGAACCATCTGTATGATGACTAACAGCTTATGACAGGTTTATAGTGTAACTGTCTAACTAATTGATTTTCATCATCTTTATTTGCCTTGTAGTCCAAACTCAAATTGAGGTAAGATTAAAGTTTAATGACCCCTGTGTGGAATTTGGGGCATTGCAGCAGAGAAATAATAATAGGATACAGCAAAGAAAAATGGAATATAAATAAGAATATAGAAAATGGACAACAACATCTGATAACAGTCAGCTCCAACAAGTTGAAAAAATATGATGCAGAAATGTATGAATAAAAAGTATGGAAGAAAAAATGAATCACAGCATCATGCGAATGTATTAAAATAACAGCAATAGATCATGACAATGAACAAATGAGTGAAGTATATATGAAAATACACAAAAATGATGAAATAGATATGAAATAGATAAAAAATGTGAAATAGTACAAAGAAAGCAAACTTTATTTATATGCATGATGTGCCAGGTGTGTGTTGTATTAACAGTTACATCCACACAAGGCCATACATGTGTATAGAAATTGTGTAGGTGTGACATGCATTGCAAATAACTATTCATATCTTCAGCATATAGATGTAGATAACATATATGAGTACAGAATGCATGGATTTGGATATGTGCATTACAAGGTTTTAACCTCATCAAAAACTACAGATAGAGTTTCCATACATGCAGAAAAAGTGACACTGGGCAAGGCACATGTGCACTGATGTCTCTTCCCATTATCACTGTAATTATCAGAG
Source organism: Neoniphon sammara (assembly GCA_900302535.1). Lineage (NCBI taxonomy): Eukaryota > Metazoa > Chordata > Actinopteri > Holocentriformes > Holocentridae > Neoniphon > Neoniphon sammara. The sequence continues at coordinate 14,743 of OMKZ01011085.1, read as the reverse complement.
CATATTTATAAGTCGAGGTAGCATATTACAGCAGTGTGCCTAAAGACAGGTACAGACACTTGCAGAGAATGTACAGAAATATGCAGATCAGAAATCATTCAGGTGGAAAAAAAAGTGCCGCTCCCATTCAAGTGCATAAAAATCTCTTATTGGATTGTTAAAAATTGATGTTTCGGCCTCGTGGCCTTCATCAGAATTAAAACCAGAAACAAAGATTTATTTTCAGCGGTGACTCATCTCTGGGCTAGTTGTAGCACTGTCCTCTCCCGTTACAGATCAGAAATGGTGCAAGCTGATATATAGATAAATCCAGAGTGTGAGAATGCAGAAGGCAGTCCAGAATAGTTCTTTTAGACTGTGCAGCGCAGGTGCCCCGCTTCAGCACCTTCCTCGTTGGCTGAGGCTGGGCCGTTGGGGCAGGAAGCATCATGCAGTCTGATGTTGGCACAAATGAGCACATAAAAATACTTTGGGCCAGATTTATGTACATGAAAGTCACAGTGCACATTGCCCTGCACATTTCAGGCAATTTGCGGTCACAATTTGCGTGGAATTAACATCAGATTTACTAAGGAAGCAGATAATTGCACAGTCAGCATCTGGGCTGCGTTGTAGTAGCAGTTTTGCGTAGAGCTTAACGTGCACACTTGAATGGTGGAGCACTGGGGTTTGTGCTGTATGCAGCCTGCAACCAGTTCACCAAAGAGAAAGAGAGAGGTATGACATGCCATATAACAAAAGAAGAAAAGAAAAGGTTGCCTTCATTAAAACATGAGCCACTGCGACCGGTGACCAAAACAGAGCTGAGAGGCAGAGCAAGTCGTACAGCTGTTGCATGTCAGGTGGGCATGGATGGCATTGATACAGCTGACATCTCCCTAAAATGCCAACGTAAATTACGCCAGTTGTATATTTTAATATCCCTTCTTTGCTCGGTTTAGCCCCAAAAATGGTCAAATATTATGTTCAATATGTGTTTCTCTGAGGCGCCCTTAGAAATATATTACTGCACTCTAAGAAGCTAACTTGATCTAATTTATTAGATCACAGAATATCATAGAACTTTTTGTGGGCACACGGCCATTGTCTGTTGTTGTCACTGAGATTTCTATGGAGTAATATTAGATTAGGCCTGCCTGCGCCAATTTTGCACCTGCTATTTGGAGGCAGAGAAATTTCCACGCAAAACTGGCAGCCACAAATTGTGTGAACTTCAGTAAATCCAATTGAATGTCTAATCCACCACACTTATCATATCCCCTCCTATGATTTCCGCGATCCTCCCTTAAATGGGAGGAGAGAAGCACACATGACATGTGCACTTCAGATGACAAGCAAACTGCATTTCCAGGCTATTGCCCCTGTTTGATAAAGAGCACACGTTATGAAGGGCAGAATTCAGCCAAAAAGATGCACAAAAGGCTTGGTAAATCTGGCCATTTGTGTTCCATGTTGGGTTGATGAGCAAGAGGCTGAAGGTAGTTTGATGCTGCATCAGACACTTTGATAGATGGGTGGTGTTGTCTAAGACAAAGTTCAGTTACTAAGATTCTTGGTAAAATGTGCTTTTTGTTCCTCTGTTTGATACCACTCAGTGTTGATATCACAGTTTTTAAAGTCAGTTTGTCATTACAGATTCACAGACCAGTCTGTGTCCAAGTCCCAGCGCCTCCAGTCCAGAGCCTGCTCTGCGGAGACCCTCGTTCACTCGCTCAGGGTCCATTCGCTACCAGGAGAGCGAGGCCTCTCCAGAGTGCAATGACAAGCCTTCAGGGAAGAGGAAGTTCAAAAGCAAACACTTGTGTGACAGTGAGGAGCAGAAGGTAGGATGCTTGCTGATTTTGCTCATAAACCTACGGTGCATTTCAAATCCTGCAGACTCTCAGGAAATGGGTATATTATGCTATGAATAGATTAGCTTACAGTGCCTCCTTGTGGCTGTAATGAGTAAGGTCATGTATGTCTCTATCCGTGATGGCAGCTGGTTTTAAACAGCACTGGTTCCTGGTATGTGGAGCCGGTTGCCCTAGGTTTCCATTACATTGCATGAGATTCCACCTCACACAGTTTTCTCATTACCAAATCTGTTTTCTAGTTTAAGACCAAACGCAGCAGCTTGGGCAAGCGCTGTGCCTCGTTTGCTATGGATGATGACAGCTCTGATGGAAAGAAACCAGATAGCCTCCTGGCCTCTCCAAAGAGCTTGCCATCGCCCCCATCTAACAAGAAAGGCTCATCAGGAAAGGGTAGTGCTCCAGAGTCTCCACCCAGAAAACCAGTTCCTCCAGAGGTTCGTCGGCTGATCGTCAATAAGAACGCTGGGGAGACCTTGCTGCAACGAGCTGCTCGCTTGGGCTACCAGGTAATATATCTTTGAACGACCTATATTAATGGTTTAAGAAAGTAGGATTCATCCCCTCTCGGCTCCAGTGTGTAATTTATAATTCTGTCCATCTGTCCATCCTCTGTTCTTTAGGATGTAGTTCTATACTGTCTTGAGAAGGATGTGCGAGAGGTCAACCGCCGCGACAATGCCGGTTACACCGCTCTCCACGAGGCATCGTCACGAGGCTGGACTCAGATTGTCCAGATACTGCTGAAACACGGGGCTGATGTCAACTGTAGTGCCCAGGATGGTACACGGTGAGGCTTCCTGTCAAATGATTTATAGAAGTGGTTCTCAACCTGGGAGCCGGGACCCACCGGAGGGAAGCGAGATGATTTGATTATCCTGTTTTTAATCTCTGTGATGTCTTTTTGTTTGGGAATAATTTCTATTCTCTAGGCTACCTCCAGTTATTTATCAAAATCGCCTGAAATTTAGCAGGCGAAATCATCATTTGGCGTCATTAATCATTAAATTTAAAGTCTTTGGGAGTTGGGAGCAGGCATCGCAGTTTTTTGGAGAGCACAAGCCAAACAGACTGAGACCCACTGATTTACAATATTTACATTGTTTTGATATTAGCTCATATAATGTTAAAAAATAACCAATAACATAGTGTGGGAAAATGTGTAATTTGTATGATAAAGCCAGGAATTATATTCTGGTAACATGGCATGGTGATATGCTTGTTTCAAGCACACCTGGGTCAGATAGTACTTGGAGATGCTTTCTATTGTTTGTTTTAAGTTTACTTAGGTGTTAAGTGGGCGGGGCTTAAAAGTGTAATCAATCACAGATATTTATTTGAAAGTTAATTCAGCAACTCCTCTGTGATGACTAGGTCGACACTATCTTAATTGTGTTAACATAGTGAACCACACCCATACAGGTTAAAACAAATGGTATATTTAATCATTCATTCATTTTCTATTACTGCTTATAATAATTAGGGTCCCAGGGGGTGGGGGGCTGGAGACTATCCCAGCATACATCAGGCGGAAGGCGCTATAGTTAAGGCATATAGCACTGGACTCAGGTCTGTTCTTAAGGTATAAAATTTCAGACAGTAGTGTATTATTGTATTATTTTTATTTTTTCCTTAGGCCCCTTCATGATGCAGTAGCAAGTGATAACCTGCCAATAGTCTGGTTGCTGCTCAATCATGGTGCAGATCCCACTCTAGCCACCTACTCTGGACATACACCAGTCAAACTGGCTCACAGCCCAAGCATGAAGACCTTCCTCACAGGTAAAGTATCCTGCAAGTTTAGATTAGACACTTTTCCATCAGTTGAACAAGCTATAGATAAAGGGATAAACAACCAAAATGTTGAATTGGTGCTTTACCAAGGGTGAAACTCACTTGTCAGAGCATCGAGGGGCAGTTCAGACAAACAACACAAAGCTAACAATAGCTATGTGGTAGTGCTAATAAAAACAATATATGAAAATGAATATTAAAATGCTGCATTTGTCCTCATAACATTTAGCCATTTACGATGTATCAACACATGAATAAATGCTGTGCCCTTTCCCCTTACACATAAGTATTTATCACAGTGAGCAACAAACAGTTCTAGTATATATGTTCTCCTGCAATTTAACACAAATACAAGAAAGACAGAAAGACGTTGCAGTCAATAATTTGATTCAGAACATTTAGTCCAAATTTTATATCCATTAAGTAAACACATTCACTAATGTAAGACTATCCTTTTGCCTCTGAAATATGAAAAAAAATATTGACTCTGCAATTTATAGTGTTCTGTTAGATCACATAACGTTTTAAGAATCATGAATGATTAGAATCAAAGCATTTTATTGATTCACACCACGGTGAGCGTGATTGATTTTATTTCTATCTTTTAGCAGATTGATGCAGATGAATTGACAGAATTTACAATCAATGCAATGAATGAATCGTTACACCCGTAGTATTCACATTTATATATTGGCTTACAGCGTAGATATACTAATGATGATAATTAGTAATGGTCCAATGTCACTTCATTCCTACCTTCTTTCTTGGATCCAAATGTCATATAAAACATTAACTTCTTTTGTTTCAGAATATTTCACAGACCTGGAAGGGCGCAGTGAACAGGATACCGGTTTACGCTGGGATTTCTACGGCAGCTCCCTTTTTGGTAAGAAACCTTGTAATTTATGTATCTGTCCGTCTGTCTGTTTATCATATGTAACATTTCAGTAGGTGGTGGTGGCGGTTAAAGTGTTTCTGGAAGAGACACGACACGAGTTTTCAATTTGTGAGGGAGTGTACACAGCGACTCTGCCGTCCTTTATGGGATGGGAAGGTCATTCCACCACTGGCCAGGGGGGAAGAACAGTCCAGGCTTATTGGAGCGATCAGCTGCAGGAAAAAGAGAGAAGGAAGCCTCCAGACACAGGGCACAGGCCAGAGTGTAAGGCTGGGCCAGGGCTTGACCATTAAATAGCCTTGTGCACCAGAACCAGGAGTTTAAAACAAGCAGCCACAGGGAGCCAGTTATCCAGTAGAGGGAGAACAGGGTGAGGGAATTTGGGGAGGTTGAACAGAAGGCAGATTCCAGCACTTACAGATAAACTGTAAACTTAATGGAATACTCTGGGTAATTTATGACTGCCCTTAAGGCCTGGGTGATAAGGCTAAAAATGTCATCGCAATAAAATTAATCATCTCAGTTGATATCAATTATTATCTCAATATATATCAAATAATCACGATGTCACATTTAAAGGCTACCTTTTGCTTCTGAGTGAAATCTGAAACTGAAGAAACTAGAACGCTAATCATTACCATTATACAAACCTCCTTTAGTCTAAAATATCTAAAATCTAAAATAATACAGCGTGCAGCTCCTGTGTGCTGTGTGTGTCTCCTCACTCATGACCAGACGTGCAACCAGACCTTTCTCCGTTGTTGCCACAAGATTCATTTGAGTGTTAATCATGGATTAGAATTACATTTTAAATTTATCACCATTTTATTGAATACTTGTATGTTTATATTGAGGAAAAACATATGGCAATAATTAATGTTATTGTTTTATTGCCCAGCTCTACTGCCCACTATGGCCCCAATACCAGTCTATTAATATAGCTACAATGTCTTCTAAAAACATTTGTTAAACTTGCATGTTTCTCCAAAGTATGTAGCACAATTGCAACAGAAATATGATTAAATATTTACTTTCCATTATGAATTGAATTCTTACTTTGAATTATAATTTCTTGTAGCAAATGCACTGCAGCAAACTGTTAGGATGATAGAAGATTTAAATGGCTTGAATTTTCAGAGTATTAGAGGAAGCTCCACCAGGCCTGCCTCCTCGCTTGTAAGATAATGCCGGTGTTTTGTTTTTGTTTTTTTCATGTTTGTGCCAATCATCTAGCTTGCCCTCTCCTTTGCATTATTCTTTATGGTGTCTGCACACAGTCAGCATGGTGACAAAACTCAAGAATCTTTTTCCTATCTTGAAAAGAAGCCATGTGGTGCGGTTCAGTCTTGTATACAGTGGTAAAAACAACTTCCACTGACTACAAACTTCCCTGAGCGAGATAATCAGTCAGAGTAAACATAAAGCCTTAATTTAGCTCTGTCATAGTTTCTGTTTCATCATTTTGTTGTGGTTGAATTAAGTATTTTCATATTTGTGCGTGCATTGCATTACACTCTTCTTACTGTCAATCACCTGATAACCACAAGAAGAAATGGAAGGCTATTCTAGGATCCCTCAAAACATCTTGCAAACTGTTAGGCTGGGCAATAAATTGATATCATATTGATATTGTGATATGAGACTAGATACTGTCTGGGATTTTGGATGTCATAATATTGTGACACAACATAAGTGTTGTCTTTCTTGGTTTTAAATGCTGCATTACGGTAAAGGGATGTAATTTTCTGAACATATTAGACTGTTCTAGCTGTTCCATTATTTGTCCTACCTACTTGGTCATCATATCCACATTACCAATGATTGTTAATCAAGAATCTCAGGTGTGTAAATATCTCATGAAAGCATCAATAGTCATGTCTCCAAAATCGTCAAAATATTTATATCACGGTATTTCGTCAAAGATACTGTGATGTTTGATTTTGTCCATATCACTCAGCCCTACTTTATCTTCACATCCATGTCTTTTTATTTGAGCCATCTTTGTTAAACAGAACTCCAGTTGATTTCCAGATAGGTTTGATGCTGTAAAATTTGTATTATGCAAACAATGAATGAAAAGTGTTACATAAAGTAGACATAGACCGTAGTAAATGTGCTATAACCCTAAATGACACTGGTATTGTCCTTCAGCCGATTGGAGCATCGCTTGCAGTGAATTTTACAGTGGTTGGTTTGTGTAGACTGGCCACTAGAGGGCATCCAAACCGTACGCATTGAGAAGCAGCTCATTGGCAGTTCATATGTATAGCGAGTCCCTCCAATCCTCCACTCACCTCAGTGAACCTCTCTTCACAGAGACTGACCAGGAGCCGTGCTGGGACTTCTTGCTGTCTGAGCAGAATCAAGAGCAGGAGGAGAAGGGGAGAGAGAAGACCGAGAGAGACTCTGACAAAGATTGCCTTCTGTTTGAGTTCTCCTCCGAGCCCCTCTTACCCTGCTTTCATGTTCAGGTGTCATTAACCCAGGGGTGAGTTGGCAAAGATGAGACAGCACTGGCCAAATGAACAATCACATACAGTGTAAAGCCTCACACACACACCAGACACACATCGGATGGGCAGTGGATGCCGATGTTAATGGAGTGGAGTTAACACACCAGCCACGGCTTGTGATTATATAGTTTAAGCTTTAAGTCTATTTTCTCCATGCCCAGCTATTTAATGATCAACTTAATCCTCTCTTTACTGTTTACCGTTTACTGACTGAAACCTTTTTAAAAGTGTCACAGTAGGATAATAAACATGAAATCTGCTAACATAACTAAACAGACTACTGCTTTGATAGATAGAGACAACAATCTGTGATGAAAGTGAAAAAGATGGATTATATGAAGTTTAATCACCAAAGTGTAAAGGTACAGGGAGTAAAATGACCCTCAGCATTATTTCTACAAAGACAGCAGTAAAAAAGATGAGGGTTGGGACTCTGTTGCCTCTGCTGTTGGAGTATAATGTATAGTCTGTTTTCATTTATTGGGATTCAAGGGAATTTCAGTTTTGTGTAGTACAGGATTTTTTCTCAGGGAAGGTTATACTGGTTTGCATATAGAAAAATGGTGTGTTGCTCTGTAAGTCCCACACAACTTCTGCTGTGTGTCTGTTCTGCATCTGGTGTGACACAGAAGAATTACCATAAAGAAACTGGAAGCCATAAAGCCATAACATGCAGTCATAAAGCTTTATGGCTGCATGTTGGTATCAGCCTTTATGTTCCTTATTTGCTTCTCATGTACTACTACTGCCCTTATTATTAAAATTCAGTTCCAGTTTTGATGCTTACAGCGGCTCCCAGTTTCTTTATTGTATGGCACTGGGGATTATTTGGAAGATCATGTTTTCCCCACTGTGTTTTTGGTTTAACCAGAAGAAGTCAGCAGATCCCAAAGTGGGAAGATGAGGGACAACTTAGGGTTCCTAAGTTGTACATCACTACTTGGAAGCTGGCACAAAGAAGAAAAAAAGCTATGTAGATGACTGTTATGATTAGAGGTTTTATTTTAAATGCCTTCAGTACAGACAGTTAGTAATTCTGTCCCAAGTCATAGCTAATAATAAAAATGCAGTGGAGTTCCTTCAGGAAAAAACAGGGGTTGTAGTGTAATGTATCAATTTTCAAATTTCAAAATCATCAATTTTCAAAACTTTGGCAACTACTGGTCTAACTCAGTTCCAGCAAAATGAGGAATACTTTCATTTCAGTATAATTTAATTCACTAGAAATTATGATACAAAAAATGTTCATGTCATTATTTTAACATTGTTTTAATCTCACCTCTTTGAATTTGTAAGTGTTCAAGTGTAACATGTAGGCTTGAACATCTTAATGCTTAACAGAAATCCAAATATCATATCAGGCTTCCTTGGGCAAAATTACTTCAAATCGGGGTTTGTGGCTTAAGGAAAGTCCACTTTGAGGTCCAAAAAAGGGAAGTTTGACAGCACCTGGTCTAATAAATGTATATTTCTTAATGCTTACTTAAGATCTGTTAAAGATTTTTTTTCTTTTTATGGTTACCCCAACCTATGGCTAATACCACACATGTTCCTCTCTGACAGCTTTTGCAACTGGTTCTTGCTGACAGACGTCCTCAAGCGTCTGAAGATGTCGGCGCGGATATTCCGGGCGCGTTACCCTCACCTGGAGGTGGTGAGCTTGTCGCAGGCCGAGCTCTGGAGGCAGGTGTCAGTCAGCCAGGTGAGCTCAGCTTTGGCAGCGCCCCACAGAGGCAAGTGCAAAGAGGAGGAGGACGAGCAGGAAGAGGAGGAAGATGGGCTCGTGGATCTAGTGCGCTGCGTCCCTGAGCTCCAGAGACTACTGGGCTCCTCCATTCACATTCTGCAGGAAGAGGAGGAGGAGGAGGAGGAGGAGACGCTGACAAACACAGGGAAGCCGCGCAGCCGATAGCCTCCCTCGCACTGCACTTCTCTGCCCTGTAGACATTCAAACTGTTGTCATTTTCGAGTTTCAAATGTGTCAACCTAGTCCTCCCTGCAAGCAGCAGCTCAAAGAAAACCTTTCCGTCCATTGTAATGAGGGTTATGGGTTTAAGTGTCTAAACTCAAGCTATGGTACTGACTTGACACTCCACATATGACCTTTTGACCTCAGCAGCAAGGTGATTTAGTTGTCACGGCAACACCACCTCAAGGACCGACACATTGGATTGGTCAGTGGTGGAAAGCAGCTTTCAGGTTCCTATCTATAGGTATATTTGATTACCTGAGAACTATTGAGAAAACTTTTTTAATGATTATGTATGTACATGGTAGTGTATATGTATATCTTGCCATCAGGGTTAACACATTTGGTTATATAAATGTATACTTGTGGCAAGGGATGGATTATGTTTAGGACTTTTAGTTGAGTTTGTTTGTTCCTGAGGGAAAGCGATATTTTTCGATGGGAGATAATCCAAGGCTTTTATCTTGGTGAACTCTTGCGTAAAGCTAAGAGGCTTATGGCCAGCTAACAGAGTCAGGGAGGCCATTGTCCCAGGTGGTTTCTCTGTCAGCCTGGGAGACCTGGAGACCTGCAGAGACGAGACCATGGCACATATATATTTTACCCCGGAAACACACACCCGCCCAGCTCACAGCCTCAAGTCCATTTCTGTCTCCCTCTGGTTTATTTTTCACTTATCAGACCCAGCAGATCATTACCGGATGGACACAGAGCTTACGACGTTGCTTTGCATTTCATTTCTCGTGCACATTTCACAACGTATACCTGGGGTTAACACTTGGCTGTCCCACTCCCCACTCAGACTATGTAATGTTTTTGGACCTTGAGAATGAGAACTTGTTTACAGAACTGGACAGATGGAAAGTTTTCTGCAGTAGTGTTCTCCACTCCCCAGGTTGCACTCCTCCTGAACTGATACAGAATCCTGTGGATCACTCTCAGAGGAATAGTAGTACCATCTCTGGAGTCCAGAGCCTTCTCCTGTGTTAGAGGAGTTCTCTCAGAGGAGAGCGAGGTGCCCTCTTACTGCAGCCACGACTGTCCCTGTGTCCTTATGGTGTTCCCAGATCCCACCGTGCTTTGTGTTGCGAGTGTTTTATTTACACTGTTTGATGTGCTTAATTTAATAGTCATTAATATATTTGACCTCTTATGTATCTGACAAAACTATCTATGAAAATTGCTTTGTATGGTTGGTGCTTCATTTTGAAATGTACTTATTAGGATCCCTTTATTCTGAGATTTTTCTCCTTCATTGCAAAACAGTATTTCAAAAAGCAAAAGTACAGTTTTATTGTACTGGTGCTAAGATAGATTTTGTGTTGACAATCAATGAAGTTTTGGTTTGAAGTCACAAACTAATAAAAGATATTTAAGATGAAGAGACTGAAATGTAAAGAAAGTATAGTTTAGTTAAAGAAAATGGGGTACAGCAAGGCTAAAAGACTTTGAGCAATGTGTGCGACCTGGAAAGAACCTTTTATTTGATTCTTTTATAAGAAATCAACAAGAATAAAGCATGATTGTGAATCAAAGTTTGTATCTCTTTGTTCTGTCAGTTTGGATATAATCTCACTGAAAGAATACTAAAGGGGATATTTGCTTTAACATCTACTCCACATCATGCCTTTGACCTTGGGCATTTAAATGAATGGATATTTGTGATCACAAATAACACATCCCCCAAAGATTCAATACAGAGAACCGTGATAATAATCTGTGGTGTCACTAAGAGACTTCTGTATTTTTAAATTCAACAAAGTTCATAGATGCAATGGCAGTTCTGAACCAGCAAGAAATGTGAACGAATCCCACAAAACCATGAACCAATCACAGCTTTTGATAACTCTAGGAACTGGTGCCTGATGGCATTGCAGATTAGACAATTGACTCTCTAACCTCTGCAAAGTTTATTTGTGGACACAACTGTTTAACAGTCTGAGATACAGTACATTACAGTATATATATTGTGGGGACATTTTCAACCCAAAAGCTAACATAAATTACCGACTATTTTACTAATTTATTGTTTATGGACAGTTTCAAAACTCGATAATGAAACATGCTTTTTTCATTTTAAGTAGCCCTCCCTGGAAACTAAAAGTTTGACTGAAATGACAAAACTTGAGACCCCATTCTGCCAGTAAGGCCCTGGGTTTGATCACATCCACTAGATGGAACCAATAACACAGATTCAGTAAATAGTGAAACAGAGAGGAGCAATCTGTTGCCAGACTTTTTATTTTTAAGTTGTTTTTTTTTGTTTGTTTTTTTTACTTCTCCGTATGTGTACAAATTCATGACAGTTACTAGTGACCTCTCCGGCATTGGCATTTCCCTTAGTATTTACTGGCTTTTTGTTTTATTATTTGAAAATAAAAAAGAGGCATATTAGAGTATTACATGTTCCCAGATCTGAGCCAGTGAGAGCAAGCTTTCTGCCGACTGAAGTGTCCTTGAGCAAGACAAAAGAGTTCTTTTGGCAATCAATGAAGTATTACAAAACGTACAGAGCAAAACCCTAATTGTTACTGCTGTTAAATTTCTAAAAATCTTAATTTTGACACTAGTTTGTTGTGAAGCTGCTACTGTTCAGCACAAGATAGAGTCTCAGTTACTGAGCACCAGGAGGTGGCATCATGTGAGGAACATTATGACTTCTGTTCAGCCTGCAAGGCCCCTGTTAATATTAGGTTAACAAAGTCTGCCCTCAGTGAGCAAATGCACGTACAGATATGCTATCCACTTAACAGCTGTCCCATGGACTCAACTTTATGATATTGCCTGCGACTGGAAAAGAAAGTTTATCTACTTCAGTGATGTTCATCTGCTTATCAGTTATCTGTTAAGTTAAAGACTAGGATGGCTTTGAGCGTTGCAGCAGATAATGCTTAACATTGACAGAAATACTACAAAATAACATTTAATGATGCAATTTTGACTCGCCTCATTGCCTGTTGTTCATTGCCTGTTTTTTTTTCTTCTGAGGAGCAGGCACAGACAAAGCAATGTATTACATAAGTAGATTATTAAAGTATGATCATGGGAAATGGAAATACAGGGAATTATCAGGAAGGAGCACCATTTTTATATGGTTGGATTACGTGAAAATTATAAGGTGAAATGTTAACAGAAATGAGTGAGACTACTGATAAGAGGTGAAAAAGTAAGAGAGAAAATGTGCTTTGGACAAAATGGAGGATGAACAGATGCGGTAGGGTGGGGTGGCTTTTTTTTTTCTACTACACTGCACTCATTTTATCTTCTAGGTAAGAACTATGAGGAATATATTCAGGTAAAGCAGCCTCTCAGTATTTTCCATCAAAAAGCATAGATACAAAGGAGGAGCACAAATCAAAGATCAGCCTACTGTAAGGAGAACAAAGTTTCTCCTGGAGAATCAATAAGAAAGCTGCAGTTTAAGGGAATGACTGAAATAATCTCTGCCAAAATCATACATTTTCAGCATTTCCCAGAAAATATATTGACCTCTGGGTGATTTGTCTTTGTAAAGGCAAAAGGCTGAGGTACTGTATTGTACGGAGACGTGACATACCACAAAGCCCCCCACAGGGCCCCGTGGTTGGGACGTCCCAGCACTGTAACCTGTGCAGTCCTATGAGGTTACTGGAGTTCAGTCACCGCACAGCAGCCAGACTTTAACCACTCAGCAACAACAGCATGTGGCTGCCTCAAACCTGTTTTGTCTAGATTTTTAAATTTTTCATAACTGCTACCAGCTGTACATGTAGTTATAAAGCACATTAAAAAACATTAAATATGAGTTCATTTGCCAGTTGCTGCTTTCATAATTTAATGTCCACTTCATCTTCTATTCTAGTCAGATATTGTCTATTCTTGGTGATCATTATCCAGAGATTCCAAGCGGTCATAGGGAAGTAATAATACTTCTCTGTAGGTTTAGTAGCCCTGGAAAGCCTGACTGCTGGCTCTGTAAATCAAGCCTCATTACATCATACCAGGGAGTTCAGCCCTCAGTTCCGCCCCGTCACCAAGCCCCTGCCATGCCACAGTGCTCATTGGCCTTCTATTGTGGAGCAACGAACTCTGATTGGTTTAAAATGAGGGCAAGTCTCCACAAGACCTACTGACAGACTGACATGAAAAGAGGAAGAGAAAGGAGCTGGGCTAAGCCGGCCATTGTTACTATGTGGAGACCCTGTTGACAGTACAAGATAAGAGAAATGGCAAAGTTTTGTAGTAAAGATTATGGCATGTCTGTTAACCTGTGTGTGTGTGTGTGTGTGTGTGTGTGTGTGTGTGTGTGTGTGTGTGTGTGTGTGTTTGTCTTTTCTTATGAGCCTTCAGTATATCATTTATTCCCACTTCCAATATTACAGAATGAGTAGTACCTAACATTTTACTTTGTAAAGGAAAAGGGATAAAAAAATGTTCTTCACTAAATCCGACATTAAACCTAATTTATATCCTTTTAACATAACCTAAGCAAGATATGTCACACATCTCTGTAGATTTAGCATGATGTCATGATGCTTTGTGTTTAGCTATATTATTTCTGTTAGTAAAATTTGCTCTGCCAAATGTCCCCCACATTGCCCTGGGTTCAATGAGATCGTCTGGTGTTGTTCTTTGTACAAGCCCTTGGCTTGGCTTATGTAACAGTCCTCTTTGACAAAAAAAAAAAAAAACCAACCAAG
>OMKZ01011077.1:10832-25378 GCA_900302535.1 Neoniphon sammara | reverse complement strand
CATTCCAGTTTGAAGCACTTCCACGTGAGCACTGTAGCTGCTGTCCTCACAGATGACAAGTAGACAAGGAGTGATTCTTACCAACCTTGCCAGGAACAAATTGTTTACCTCCATTGAATGCACCTCATTGGACAGCTGAAATGGAGAACGGCTGACCGCGACACAGAACAGGCCCCACGTGCAGTAGCCTCCTCTCATGTTGAAGCAACATCACAGAAGAAACATACATACAGAGGGAGAACTCTGCACTTCTCTCTCAACCTCTTCTGACACATGCACTTTTTTTTTTTTTTTACTGGGAAACCTGTTAAAATGCATATGAATATATATGCATGTAAACAGCAGCTGCTGTACAGCTGCTGCAGGTGGTAAACATATCTCTCATATATTATTGGCCGGTCATTAGAGGGCTTGATGGTCATTCCATAAAAGACAGTTGCCAGAGTCTTCTTATAGAGTCAGCTGCCGGTTTCAGAGTCTGTCCTCACCCTGCTGATGTGTCATGACTGCTGTGTAGTGCATGGAGACCTAATGATTGGTTTTCAAAAAAGAATGGAAATGTACTACGGCTAAAATTAGCTGTGGGGTAATGGGGTTCATACATGGACTGAGCATAATTTATGTTGAAGGCGTTAATTCATAGTCCTTTTAAATAACCTCAGTGAGGCCATATGGGCTGTTGTGTTTTGTGCGGTATGGACAGGAACTTGATAGCCAGAGTGACACTGTGCTATGTTCTCATGCCAGAACTCCCATCCCTGCCATACCAAAGTCCCAGCATGGTCAGCATTCCTCTTCCAGCTCCCCGTACACATACACACTGTACTCCTCTAACTTGTCTGCAACTATTAGACAGCACCAGGAGTTCAAGACCTTACTGTTACTCAGGCTGAGTGCAGTCCTGCATAGTTTGCAACTTGTTTTTTCCTCCTCCAGGGAACCGGTAATAGCCAAAATAGAAGTGGTTAAAGGGGAGGGTTCAGGTCAAGGCAGTGAAAGCTAACAGAGGGTGTCCTTTGAACAGCCAAGTGAAATATTGTATGTACAGAACAGATCTGGAGTCCATTTTGACAGGGCTGATCTATAAATTCACTTGTGACCCACATGATGAAATGTTGTGTGAGTCCAGCCATAAGGATGCTGTTGTAATCCAGCTCTCAGACTGATCAGACCCACAAAGCTGAGCACACTGAGGAGAATGATGTTAGTTTTGACATTTGTTGTTTGCAGCTTAGCAGTAGAATGATCTGTGTTATGCAGGCTCCTAAGGATTAGGAAGCCTATTGCTGTGGGTTGCGTAGGTAGCATGTCAGTTGTGCTCTGCTCCGTATGCCTTGCCAGCAGAGGTAAACAGCAGGCTTTGTCAGGCCTGATTATCCTCCCTTAAAATCATGTCAAAGCCAAGACACCAGGAAAAAGTCACCCAGAGTTCAGTTTTGACATGGCAGATTGCATTTGGGCAGATGCCTCCCTTGCTCTCTCCCACTCCTGCCGTGTTTCTCTTGCTTGCGATCTGCAGCATCTCTGTGCCTCCGCATCGCTCCTGCCTCTGACAGTTTCCATCTTAACTCTCACCTCACCAGCGGATGTGTTTGGGAAACTTTGCAGAGGCTTTGATGGCAACGGAACGGCGAGTCTGCAGGGACGGGAGATGGTATTTCTTTGCATAACCATGCCAAAAAGACGGATGGCCTCTGTTCTTAGAGGCAGCCGCTCTGCTCGCCTCACAAATGACATACACCCAAGGAGAAAAACAAAGTTAGCCTGACATTACCAACATGGCTTCTATGTGCAAAATGTACTAGACATATACACTTAAAGCACCTTAGTATACCCTGCAACTCAAATTACTGCGTTCCCTTACCATGGTGGGCAATGCTGGGTGCTCTGCTCTATTCTGAGACCAAGAGGTGAGGAAGGGGAGATGCAACTATCTACACCACTGACATCCTAGCTCTCCTGTTATGTCACTGGGGATTTACACCATAACCCAGAGTTGGGTCCAAGTTTGTTTTTTGTTTTTTTCAGGGAGGAATTCCATTGTAACCCCAAAAAGACCCTGAAGTGCACCCATATAAACTGTGAAGAGGAATGCCATTGGAATCTGATGATCTGTAGCAGAGGCCTGTGCTTGCAGATTGAGTGCCTTGTTAAGTGCTACATTGATTATATGTCTGCATTAACGGGCGCGTGTTAACTTTAACGGTACAACTCTGCATTATGGCTTAAGGGTCTAAAAAATATTGTATTTCTAAACCCCTTCTCTAACTCATTAAAGTTTGGTGAAATGCTGTATCTGAGAGGTTAAAGCAAGCTGAGATGTAGCTCTTCAACCCCTTGAACTCTGATTTTCCCTAAAATTTCCCCTTAAATAGTTTCAAAGTTTTACATTTTAATCCATATTGTGCCTATCACAATCCATATGCAATTCATATCACATACATATTCTGTGTCTGCCAGCTGCAACACTTGACTGAAGCTGCATCACACTTATTGAGTAACATGTTCAAACCCAAGATGCCAGTGTTGTTTGGTTGTGGCATTACATCACATACAGAATATCTAGATGTTGTGTGCATCATTTTATACACATTTCCCTGTAATTCAGCAGCAAATATTGGGTATCTTTGGAAACCTTGGAATCTCCACTAGAATTTCAAATAAAGTTCTGTGAGTTTAAACAAAGCTCGGCCACAAAGCAATCTAAGACGTTAAAGCACGCATGGATGTATCAGCTGTGGGAGTGGCAGAGTTGAAGAGATGTATATTTGTGGCATGTAAAATATGATATCTAATGACAGGACATGAGGTCACCACTGGGCTTCGACTGATATTGCTTTTGTAAGACCAACACTGATTCCGAAATTTGTTTAACTGAAGCTACCAATATTTTTGCGCCAATATTCAGCATCTTTAAATCTGAAATTTACTATGCAAAAGCATTAAGAACAGTATAACTAGAGTAAATCGCTTTTTAATGAAATGAACAAAGGGACTATTGCAAATGGAAAATTAAAAGATGAGAGAGATAGTGTCAAACAATATCAAAAATCTTTTTAAAAAGAGCTAGAAAAGAACGTCACTCATATTGAATAGGGAAGACACAGACACACGGATGTCCGATGTTCAAAAAGAGGCGGATATCGGCCTGATATATCGGTAAGCCAATTATTCGGTCTGATTCTTGTCACTACGCAATGACGTCCTTGATGTACTTTTTATGCAACTGCCTCCCCAAATTCCTCCGCTCACTGTGTTCCATTTAAAGAGGAAAGAGGCTGGGTTGAGGATTGCTGTTTCATCACTTGTCTTATTTTACCCTGCTGGTCCCTAGTGGAACTCACTCAGTTTCCTTTTTTAGCCATGGCTGACTCATAGCGCAGGCCCCATCCCCCCAGACCGCCTGCAAAGTCCCAGCTCAGCTCTAAGTCACCCTCTCTCTCTCTTTCTCTCTTTCTCTGTCTCTCTCTCTCTCTCTGTCTCTCTCTTTCACTCTCTGCCTGATCAGATTCTCCTGAGTCACAGAGAGCCTTGATGCCCCGCTCTCACCCCTCCCCTCTCCCAGCTCTCCCCTCTACACTGACTCCCTCTATGCGTCTCTTTCCTGAAAAACAACAGGTGCAGCGGGGCCTTTCACAGGGATGTCTGGCTGTCTGGTTGGCCGGGTGTCCGAGTCTCCCAGCCACCTCTCACTGTTATTTCACCCCCTACTACCTCCAAACATGCAATCTGTCACCCTTCACCACAGTCTCTCACCTCTTCCCCAGCCCGCACCCCATCTCCCTTAACCCCCCTCCAGCCCATCCCTCTGCCATTATCTTCTGCTCTTGCTCCACCCTCGCCTCAGCACCCCTCCTCTCGTGTCTCTCCCTAAAGCCTTTCGCTCTCCTCCCCACTTGATACACATTCTTTCCAGTCATATTATACCCCTCGTCCCCCTCGATATCGCCCACCCAGCGCGGCGCTTACTGACGGCATCACATTCTAGTGCAAAAATAGCCTCATTAATTTCATTTTTAAAACGTAATCTTCCTCTCACTTCATCCACCTGTCTTTACACACCCCCTTTCTATCTTTGTCCCTCCTTGTCTCTCATTGTCCTGCTTGGGTACAGGCCAGAAAAAAAAAAGGGGCAACCAAACAGCTCATGCAAATCCTCTCTCTTTTTCTCTTGATCTCTCTTTTTTCTCCCTATCTGTTACTCTCTCTCTGGATCTGACCAGCTTCCCTGTGACAGATGGTTTTGTTGTTGTGAGAGTGGGATAAAGGAGGACGGCTCACGTGGACGACTAACCTAGTTCCTTGTTTTTTTGTTTTTTTTTTCCCCCTCCACTGCTAGAGATTCTTGGCTCACCACAATAGTCTTTCCAAGCCAGTGTCTGTACACCGCTTGAGCAAACATCTGGTATTTCCAGCCACTTCTGTTCCCACTGAGGCAGCATCCTAAGCTCATGGTTTATAAATATGACATGAGATAGCGCATGTCTCAGTGAGATTCAGTATTAATTGAAGAGTTGCCATCATTGTTCTTTGGAGGGGTTGGAGGGGTCACTCTATAGATACTGCAAATATATATCTCTCTAAAAATAGTTCATGAAGCATGCACAAGCATACTGCATGTCTACTCTTCCAGCACGCTCTCAGCACACTCCACCTTGTGTGATGCAGATGTGTCAGTGTTTACAATGATCCGTTTTTTAGGGCAGCAGCATTCCTGATGGTTGACAACAGCAGCACGTTTTGTGGGTCACAAAAGGCAGCATATGGTTTCTAGGTCACCATTGGTGTTGTGTATAGATGCAAACATCACATGGTCTTCCTCTAGCCCAGATCCCTCTGTCTAACACCCTCTAGGTGATAGCCCAATGACTTCCAAAATAGCTTGGCGGCCTTATCCAAACAGTAAAAATGGGGCCAGCTGTATAATGTCAGTTCAGTGGTGCACATACAGCGTTAAAGTGTGACAGTGGCTTTTGTCTTTGGGTGAGTGGTGGTGCTCGCAGAATTGCTTCAGTTATAGCTGCTGTTGTAAAATAAAACCTCTAGTATGGTCAAAAATTGAAATGATAAAAAATTTAAACGCAGGAAGGCTATTATTGTATCATGGTGTTTTTTTTTTTTTTTTAGTACTTATTATACAAGTGTGTCACTTCACCATTTGATAATCCTCAAATAGACGTGCCGTTAAAAGATGCCATTAACAGGAGCTATCCCTTCTTATCCTAAGAAGTGATAGTTTCTCTTAATGGCCTGTCATAAGATAGAGTCAGTGGCTGTTGAAATGCACTCAGCTTTTCCTGCATTAAAAGTTGCTGAGTAAATGCTCCAGGGGCTGTACGCTGATGGATTTGAGGCAGTAAATTCCCTTTCCATTTCCGTTGAGTTTATACTCGAAATGGTAGAATGTGACCTACTGATCTCGCCCTTGCACTGTGTCAAACCGTTGGCAACTTTTATGGTGAGGAGAGGTCATAAACTCATCTCTTTGGCCTCGCTCAAAATAGGACTGAGACACTTGCTGGTGATCAGCCTAAACATAAGCTGACATTACAAATGACCCCGCAGCAGCCTGATTGAAAAGAAATGACAAAGTCTAAAATTGCAGAGAGCAGAGTAATGGAATTCGCTGTCCCATAACTTGGTGAGCACCTACATCAAGAGCCTCTCATTACTTTCTCATTACAGAGAAAAGATTGAAAAAAGGCAAAGCAAAAAATCGGCGTGGTTTTTCTGAGTCTTCATTATAAGCAATTTAAGAAAGGTATGGACATCGGTTACCCCTCGTCCAGTGTGTCCTCTTACAATCAGAGTTGTTTACTAGAATTTTAAAATAGAGACCTATTAAAGTAGAGACGTATAATGACCTTTCAGAAAGGCTAACACGCTTTGATATGAATCAACAAGAATATAAAACCTCCCCAAGTGGGACAAGTAATACTTACTAAAGTAAGACAATTAAGTAAGCTCAGGAAATGGGGCACTGAGCAGTGAAGCAAAATGGTTTCCCTGTGTATGCATGTAAAATATGTGCGAAGTACGTGTGGTGTAAGGATGGTGTTTTCAGATTGAGTGATAGCATCACATGCAGTACTAGATTCAAAGGACTCTGCATCTTTTTGTTTTTGACACCACCGTCGAGCTGGATGTATCATGGCCCGCTGCTCACAAGACTGCCTAATTTTAATGCCAGCCATCTCACGTCTCCATATCATGTTCCAGAACTTTCCATCTGTCTAATCCAGATTGGACCGGTGGGCAATTCCTCCAGACCGTGCTTAGACCTGTTTGGATTCTTTGGGATAGGCTGACATGTAAACAACATCATTGGTCACCCTAGCTGGTGTCTGAGTAGAGCTGCATCCAACAGAATGGATAGGAACGGCCAGGTGGTTGAAAAACACCCATATGTGCGCACACATATACACACACAGTCACGTGCAAGCACATACATACACATCCTCATACCCACGCACACAGGCACACACACACATCACTATAAACCTTTACGTTGTGTATCCAGTTGTCCCCTAGCAACGCTCTCCGTTGTGTCCAAATGACAATTTGATGAAAACCACAAAGGGTGTTCATCATAACAAAGTGAGAGCTGTTGAAATGTTGATGGGATTTGAGATGGCTGTGTGACAGCAGAGCACAAAACAGAACAGAGTTATACAACAGATAAATGACCAGGGAAAACTCTGACAGCGCTTAGAGTCACAGAACTGGTTTTTCACTTGTGGCTGATTGCATGCAGAGACATTCCTGCTCCAAGCACATGCACTGCATTTTAGCTGCATCAACACGTTTCCCTGTTCACACCACCTGAAATTCAGTCATTTTCTCCACAAGCAATATCCTTGATTCACAGAAAAATCAAATGATACAGGGACACAGAGAAAAAGATGGGATTATTCTAAAATAAGGGTTTCACAGAATAATCGACAAATCAACTAGCAAACCTACTAGTCAACACTGTGCGTCCATGTTGACTAATCATCTATCTATAGTTTTAGCTCTGCGCAGTAATGAATCGGCTGAACTGTCACTGTTTGTTTCAATAAACCGATAAATTTGTTAACTTTATGCAACCTGTGGACATTCACGTTTATTGAGTGCTCACAGTTGAAATCCAAATACAATCCTGTATTTCCAGTAGTTGGAACATGTGATTATAATGCGCATAATATGGTATTCAGAGCTTTTTAGATAACCAAACAGCCCATTTTCCTTACTGAGAATATAAATACTAGTTGTATATATATACAATGTTAAACAGAATGTTCTGGATGCTGTTGTGCGTGAATGCCCTACTCTAAAATGAGGTCAAACTCGCGCTCCACTCTCGTGATCACTATCATTTGGAAATGATCTCTCCTGTTGACTACAAGAGGATTTGGAGGAGCGCTGAAGCAACGTTCACTGTCAGGCGTAAGAGATCTGCCCAAAAGCACGGAGGGAAGAGGAGGAGGGGGCGTCATTCGGTAAGTGGGGGGGCTCAACTCCTTTCTGGAACTCTCTTAGTCAGGCAGTGGCAGAATCAACCCATCAAAACTGTTGGTCTCAAAAACATCTCTCATATACAAGTTCTGTTCATTTTGACATTCTCTTGATTTTGCAGACTTTTGACAGGATGGTAAGGAAACTTGCTATCTCCCTCTCTCTCTTACTTCATCTTTCCCTCTTTGGAAGTACTCACATTTCATCCCCTTTTCCCTTTTTCCTACTTTCCCCCCGCTTTTATCCACTGTTATCCCCCTCTTTGCGCTAATCTCCATCCCATTCTCTCCCTCCACTCCTCTCCTCTCTTCTGAGCGATGAATCAGCACTGAGTCATAAGTCCTGTCCTGGGGGCCGGACTAACTGCTTCAGCTGAGAGGAACCAGCCAATAGGAAGCAAGGGGCCGGACCACACCTTTGCAGTTACTCCCCTACTGCCTCTCATTCCAACATGTGAGTGTGTGTGCTCTCTCTCGCTCTCTCTCTCTCACACACACACATACACATGCATGCATATTTTCTTTGCTTTATCTTCGACCTATGTCATTCCAGACTTCCCATCTACATAGTGTGAATTTGGGAAACAGTTACTATGCATTTGATCTCTATTTCTCTGCAGCACACATCTGCTCTCTTCACATTGTCTGCTCCGTTAGAAGGTGATGTGCACCTTCATGGTCACCGTTTTCACTCTCTGTGATTTTTTGTGATGTTTAAAGTCATATATTGTAAATCTCAGGTTTCAGAAAAACAGATAGGCTTTCTGCACTTCTCACTTGCTCTTGCTCTCTGTTACAATTTCATCTTCCAGCATACACAAGAGTCACTTTAGGACAAGGGCAGCCTGGTCCGGTCTGCTCCAGTTCTGTGACTCACTTTAATCATTTGGAGCGGCTGCCCTAAAATAAAAAAAGAAAAAAGGAAAGAAATGAAGAGGAAGAAAGGCATCTCTCATCTCTTCTAACTGACTCAGTATTTGGCAGCCGATGTCCTTTCCCTCCAAACGAGGAGAGGCCAGTGCTGCAGCAGTCCGGGCTGCAAAGGGCTTCGTTCAACGTCATTGTGCGCTGAGCAGACAGGGAGGAATGTATTACACATACCAGTGCAATGCTCTCCCAGCCCCTTCTCTCAACTTTCACCATGTGCTCCACTACCGCATGTTTCCCACTCCTTCTCAGAGCTGTGGGAAGAATATTGAGCAAAGGCACATTCCAGTAAAAATGTCTGATATAGGTGTTAAATGGGAACCTTGTGGAATTCGCTTCGGTATTTGATAATATATATGCAATTGTTCTATTTTTTTTGTTAGAAGTAGTGTGGATTTTTATATCTCTAGGCATTGTGAATGTTAAAATGCCCTTGAAAATACACTAGAGAGCTGTCAACAGCTTTTATGGCAGTTTGGCACAAATAACAATATTGGATGAGTTTGTTTTAATCTGAGATCATCTTTTCCCTGCTCACCCCTTTTCTACTTTTCACTCTCAAGGAGAAAAATGTCCACGGAGGGAAAAAGGTTGTGTAATTGTCTACATTTTCAAGAGGTTTCAGACATGATTTGATTTTGAAGCCAATTTCAAGGCTATTTGCTCCGATGCAGCAGAGCAAAGCCAGATGAAACCAGTTGAGGCCTGAACCATTCTTTGTTCCTGTGGAGGAGTTAGGGCCATGTGATTGTTTCTTATGAAGTGTTGCCAGATATACATTTTGATCTACGAGACAGAGTTATTCACTGAGACAACTCTCTGTGTGGACACAGAGACAAATGTGATGGAAAAGCAAAAGGTAATTTGGCTCATAGATCATGTGGGAGGATAACAGGGTAAATGTATTTGCCTTGGCATTTCATTATATCATGTGCTTAATGTCTTTTTTAATATTTTTGTGAGATTGAGCTACACTGTGCAAACCTAAATGAGCAAATTATCCTGAGGACTTAATCTTAGAATTTTGAGGCCTTCAATCCCGAGGAATCAGACATGGTGTCTGACTCACTGTTGCTCTACGTAATGATTCAGAATGAGTCTTTGTGTATACAGGCATATTCTGATGAAGAGGCCGCATGATGGGGAAATCATGTCTCAATTCTGCCACTTAGTCCCATAATCAGAGTCCCAGTACAATGGGTCTTTTGAAAAAATGTATCTACGCTTTAATTTAGGTTGGTTTGCAGCTGCTTTGGACACAACAATAGCACCAGCACAATAATAATTTGATAATGGACAGCCAGAAACATGACAAAGTTCATTCACACATTTTAATTTATTTTCATCCATGACAAAACCCCTTTTTCAGACTAATTGTTGCGGTCATTGAAAAAAAAAAATTGGCCCAAGCGCTGCCTGTATATCCACATGACTGACTGTAATGTGGCCCGTGCCTAATTGATGCTAAAGCCACATTCTGCGTGTGGTCCTCTCTTTTGTTCTCTGATCTTTTCAGCATGTAACAACAGGTGGTCCGCCGCACACAGCTTGACCTACCAAGTATGCAGCATATAAAAGGATCGCATTAGCTTTGAATAAATACTTCCTGGTAAAGATATTCATGGTATCATCAACACCATAACTCTGAGATGTGACATCTGCATTGCTGTTGAAAGAGATGGATCAATTCCAGCTCACAGAGAACAATTTATGGAAGAGTGTATATTGTAGATATAATTGTAGATTATTTTAAAATGCCTCTCTAAACAAGGACAAAGTATGAGACCTCAATTTGAGGGTAAAGTGTATTATCACCAAATTAGGTATCTCTGTTCTTGTTCTTTAGCCTCATTTTTCAGGAGTTCACAGAGTGCACAGCTTGGACACCCTAGTTTGTCAGAGCATGTGGCTCAAGGGAAAATCATGGGAATGGGAGAAGGGAGATGATACTAAATGGGCAGGACACCCAGTGGCATCTGCCCTATTAATAATTCCCATTATCTTTATCAAAATTATACTCTGTCTCTCTGTGCTGGTCTGATCAGAGGTCTTCGTTTGCCAAAAACTTCAGACTGAAACGACTGGATCCTCACAGAAAATATTTTAAGTATTTTTTCACAGCACAAAATGCTATTCTCGTAAGTTTGTTGTATTACCATATATGTATGAAAATCGTTTGCCCATCTATGACATCAAGTAAGCTTCTTCTTCTTTCCCTTTTCCCTGATAGTAACGTCTTTGTCTCTGGTTGGTCAGTCAGCTAAGCAGCCACCAGCCCTCAGGTCCTGACAAGGCTGACTTGCATTTGACATTTCATCGTCTACACACAACAAAGACTGATATTGTTCCTGTGCGCAGTTAGAGCCTGATTGGGCCGGTTAGTCTGCCTCATGCCATGTTGTTACTGTACGGTTGCTGTTGTTGGTGTTGAGGCAGCGACTGCTGGATCAAACCAGTCTAGTCTGGCTGAGCCCACACAGAGGACCCAGTGTGACATGATGACTGTGTCTCTCTGATGTGTCACTTCCTGTGGTTTGCAAAGGTCACGTGACCTCCCCTGTGAGGTCACCGCTGCTCAGTTCCTCTCTGTATCGCCGCTCTCTGGTAACTTTCTCCCCACTTCCTTCCTCTGTCAAGCACTTCTTGTTCTATTCTCATCCTTTTCAGTGGCTTGTCATCAGAAAATGAGGAAGTTGGTTTGCAGCTGGTTGAGAATATGCGCTAATGAAACCGCCACAAGGTGCATTGTGATATCTACCAGCAAGACAGTACACGTTGCCCCCTCAGTGTACTTAACATGTAATATTTTATGGTACGTTCTCATTAGCAGGGCCAGAAATTAATCTATCAACCCAAGCAAATGGCAGTTACCACCGATTTGGGTGGCTAGCCTATTCATGCTGCATATTGATTTATGGTTAATCCTGGTTTTCTTAGAAATGAGCAAACTGAACTGAGCTGAACTGAAATTAAGCGAATAAATACGGTGACATGAGCAACTGCCAATTCTGCTTCCATATACCTTTAATGACAATGGGATGATGACGACATTAGTGATGATGATGGTGGTAATGATGATGGTGATAATGAATATGTTTTTTTCATATTAAAAATCTCATTCTGGACAGGATGGCAGGAGAAGGGCTATCTCTCCTTCACATTTACTCGGCAGCAGAAGTGACTGGTGGGTGATAAGCAAAAACTGGTCTGAGCCGGCCTGACAGGCACTGCAAGCCAGAGAGAGAGAGTGAGAGAGAGTTTGTGACTCAGTTTACTCCTTGCCACACATAGCTGGTGTCACTGAAATACTTGATCAAGGTTATGTTTGTCATCTGCTATTTTGTGGCATAGATATGCACGCATATGCACACACTCACTTTTGCATGAAGAGTCACGAACATACACAAACACACACACACACACACACACACACACACACACACACACACACACACACGCACACACTGTTAGGCTCCAGCACAAATGTACACACAGGTATACTTTACATGGAGGGTAAGAGGTCATAGTTTTGCAAGTGGGTGTGGTTGGTGTCTCAGCATGTAAATACCACTCCTATATACAGTACATGACCTGCATTAGATACACTATACCACTGCTTGCAGTCCAAACAACCAGACTAAAGCAAGCCAAATAGCAATTACAGTCCACAAATATCAAACAGCTAATAAAAATACAGTATCAATCTAAATGTTGAGCAAGGCTTTTATGCTTCAAAGGCTTTGTTGGTACAAAGCTTTGCCATACAAAAGCACACCACTCACTGGGGATAAAAGGATAACTGGAGTAGTTTCAGAGAGAGCTCTGACTGACAATGGTTGGTGACTCTCAGCAAAGGTCCGTGTCTGCAACAAAACAACTCATCTGCCCGCCAGACGTGGTGACTATTTCAGTCTGCTGGAGGGGTTAAAATAGGAGCCAATCGGGATGCTTCCAGTGTGACGGTCATCTTTCAAGCACACATACGCATCGATGCTAACACACATACGCATAAATAACTGATTTGCACACATAATCACATGCACATGCATAAATACTAACATTACATGCAAAAAATGCTAGATGTGCTTTTGTGTGCAAAAACACACACATGCATGGACACACACACATCTACATACATACTTGCACACGCCACACAGAGGAGAATCTATTAATCTTGCCAACTAGACAGCATAGTGTGAACAAGTCAGGCAGACATTTGCAGACATACATCTACTCCTTTGGCTGCAACCTGCCACCCCTCCTCATTTCAGCCATGTTGGCTTGCCTGCCTCGCACAGTGTAGTATTTCACCTGCAGAATCAGAAATGATAGAGCAGCTACAGGCTGGTGTGTCCACTATACTATAGCTGGAGAAAAAACGCACAAGAAAACATACACAAGCCGGCCAAAGGAAAGTCCTTCTGTCCTCTCTTCTAAGAAGCTGGCAGAGATTTACTACAGCACGATTAACAAGGCCTCGGTCAGGACTGCTCTGCTACAGCGACACCCCACTGTCAAGACCACCCGGTAACCCACGTACTTCAAGGATCATACTGCATTGATCTATGATTTCTATTTCTATGGCTTAAGATGAGTGGTTTGCTCCTGTGCTCCTGGCTGCACCTCCACAAGGCTCTCTTTTAATCTCCCTGACCTTTGGAGTCGGTGGACGGAAAGAGCCAAAAGGTCACGTTATCTGACTAGGGTGTCACTAGCTTCAAATAAAACCTGAGCTAATGTCGGAGCTCCTGAAAAATGACAGGCATCCAACTGCCCAGGTGCAGCTCATCTATAGATTGAATTAGATTTCTTGTAAAGAGCCGCACTGAAAAGCCTTTCATGTGTTTAGAGTGTGTATATCCAAGCAAAGTGAATTGGGTACTTCATCTGGATTGAATTATTGGCTCAAGATGATAAAATAGAAGAAATATACAAGCATAGTTTTTCTTACAAATATTCCAGCCTATGTGTAACTAATGAATGAGGGCTTTTCTGATTATAATTATATTTTTTTTGGTAAGTTCACTACATTATTCATTACAATTTGTCTTTTTTGCTTGTTCACATCCCCTGTGGTCCTTTACTCAGCTCTTTTCTCTACAACACCTGGCCCATGCAGTTTTTTTGTGTCCCGCATTTCCTTGTGAAGTTTGAAAATGTACAAAAGCCACCTTTATTGCATTTCTGCCTCAGTGCAAAGTGATTTGGATCTACCCGTGTGTTTGAAAGGTGTTTTACAAATAAAGCCATTGATTGAGCAGTCTGGGCTCTTGTACAGAGCTCTGCCAGACTGTACTTGAGACAGCAAGGAGCACAATTGATTTCTCCTTTTTGCACTTATTATTCAAACTGAGAGCTTGCAACAAGATTGAACACCTGCCTATTTGCAAGTGTACAATGGACACACACATTCATGTCCATGGCGTATATAGCATCGCATTAGCCGCTCTTGACAAGTTGGCCTAAAGGCAGTTAATATAAACAGGTCCTTCATATACTGCCTTATTTGGTTGGAGAAGGCCAAAGTCATCAACTAATCACCCAAGAATAAACACATACTCTAAGTGTTCAAGTGGTGACACTGGTGGTGCTGTTTGTAGCCACCTGATACACACCGCGACTTGATGATGATGTCAAACACACTTGTGTAGCTGTGATGAGACAGACTCTAATTGACCATGGATGACAAGTGTGTATTGCACCTCAGCCACTCAGGCTTCTCAAGGCAAAAAGAGAGGTGCGTCCTCAGATCTCACTATGGGAAAGGTCGGCATTAGTCATCATTAAGAGTGGTAATGAAACTCACACACAGACACAGGCGTACATGGTAGGCTACCAGAGGATAATCTGTCTTGCCTGAGCATATCATGCCGACACATCTAGGCCTCATGTTATACCGCCCTCATCTTCCCCTACAACAACAACAACAACAATAAAATAAATAAATTTAAAAATAAATAAAAAATCAAAATAAATATCATCTTCATAAGCTAAAGTGGCAAACATGGACCTATTAATTTATACTTTTCTCATTATAACCTGTCACTCAAATGAAGAAGTGCTGTGGTTTTCCTGGGTCCTGGCTATGCTGCAGCAGAAACAGAAATTAGAGATAGAGATAGA
>OMKZ01011076.1:1199-12270 GCA_900302535.1 Neoniphon sammara | reverse complement strand
TCAGTTTACCCACGTTTACACTTGCGTAATAGAGCTCACCATCTTTCTAGGTTAACATAAATCTTAATGAGCTAGTGTTCCTCATAATAATTATTGTAAAACAGAGTAACAGGTCTGGATCCCCTGAGGCCTTACTGTCAAATCCCAACAGGCTTTTGTATAAACGGCCACCAGACCAGACCAGTCCAAACTGTGGCTCATTTGGGAGGCATGGCGGTGATGCCATGGAAAGTCAAACAGGCCAACGTTTTCTTTGGACCTTCAAACAGAGCTCTGAGGCGTTCTTGTCGCCTGTTTCCTAACGGTCGCTGTCTGCCCTCAGGGAATGAGAAAGTACCACGTGCACTGCATGCCAGGAGGAACCACAGTGTCAAATACTGAACTGATCCACACTGACCAATTTTAGCCATTACTAATGCATTTTAGTACCTCCGTCAGAAGTCAGAAATGAGCGGTAAATCTGGACTTTCTTCAAGTCCAAGTCTTCAAGTGATTAAGCTGACCAACTCCATTTCACTTTCTCTCATGCACAAACACACACTGTTTCAGGCAGAAAAAAAAATCTCTACCTCACATTTCATACACATATTTACCACACACACCTGAACACTCACTCTCTGTCCCCTGTCTTCAAACATTTTGTGTTCGCTTAACTCAAATTTGTCTGAGTCTCACTTTTTCTCTGACACATACATTTTTATTATTGTACCTATAGGGACTTTCAATGACTGTATTCATTCCCTAACCCTTAATCTTAACCCTCACTACTACATACCTAACCTTAACCTCATCTAAAACCTAAACCTACCTCTGATCTTAACTCTTAACCCAAAAGTCCTAACCCTAAACTAACCTGCTGTTCAATACTTTGCCAGTCCTCACTTTGGAGGATTTTCTTCATCTTTCTGTCCCCATGAGGACATTTGTTCACGATAAGGACAGAAGTGCAACTGGACACACCGCAAACACACACGCTCTTTATGTAGACCTTATAATGTCCTTACCTTCCTAATCCGTGGACCCTCTGTCTCCGTCTCCCCTTCAGGACTCCCCCCCAAATCTCCGTCCTCCCGGTCCGTCCGTCGACCCGGGACGTCCAGCCCTCTCCTCTCCACAGCACAGCGCTCTCCTTGTTCTGCCCCCCCTCCACCTCCACCAGCTCACACTACATCTTTATTCCAGCTCGCTCGCTTAATTCAGGAGATCCCACATCCAAAAATACAGCAGGCAGCTCAACCACCCACCCTCCTCCACTTCAGTGACCCAGCCTCCCCCCTGCCTGCTCCTCCTCCTCCTCCTCC
This sequence comes from Neoniphon sammara, assembly GCA_900302535.1. Lineage (NCBI taxonomy): Eukaryota > Metazoa > Chordata > Actinopteri > Holocentriformes > Holocentridae > Neoniphon > Neoniphon sammara. The sequence goes on along the minus strand of OMKZ01011076.1, from coordinate 10,969 downwards.
CTCTATCTCCCAGGAGTGTCCCAGGGCATGAAGCCCCCCCACCTTAGCTCAGATCACAGGTCCTCAGCCAGCAGCTGATGCTGTTGCAGACTCGAATGAGGGAAATAAAGGTTGGGGGAAGCTGCTCTGGTCTCTGCCTATAGCACCCTGTGGATCGGTGCCCTCCATGCCGGCTCTGGGCTTTCACCCCCGTCCCACCTTAGGCTAACCAGGGGCCACGGTGGCAGGGATGGCTGAAGGTTGAAGGTCAAAATGTGGATCTCGATCACGGCTGTCCTTCGGTCTGATTTCTTCTTGCCCAATCTGCAACTGTTTGTCCTCAGTCTCTGTCAACCCCCCTCTCCCTCGTTTTCTGCCCTGTGCTGCAGTGGCAGCTCCTCTCTGCATCCCCTTTGCAGCACAGCCCAAAATCCTTCCCTCTCTCTTTCTACCCCTCTTCTTACCTACTCTGTCACACTGTCCCGCCTGGCTGCCTGGCAGGTTGGCTGGCTGGCAGGCAGACCGACGCTGCTCAGCTTCTCCTCCAGGGCTTCTCTCTCTGGCTCCTCCACTCTCCCCTGTCCTGTCCTTTACCCCTCCTCCCTTCCCGTCCCTCTCTGGATACCCCAGCTAGCTCTGTGTCTCTCTGCAGTGCAGCCAGCAGCCGCCAACAAGACTCGGGACTGTTTTACCAGAGCCCCCTCTCCTCTCCAGCACTCCGCCTGACTCAAAGCATCCTTTATGGACTTATTTATCTACCCTCCCTCCCTCTCTCGCTCTCTGTTTCTCTGCTCCCCTCCTCGGAGGCTGAGCTGCTGACAGCTTGCAGGTTCCACGGCCACGGGCTGGCAGGCTGAAAGAAACTGCAGTATGCCACTGATAATCAATACACACCAGCCGAAGCCACTCATACACATTTCATTCAAGTTGGATAATAGAATCCAAGATACCTGGGGCAGATTCCTCACAACAAGCTGTCATGAGGAGCAGGCGACGGAACATTCTTCCTCTGCCCTCTAAAAAATATAGGATCTTTTCTTCCCTATTTAACACACATTTATGCCCCTTTCTCACACTTTCTTCTTTTCATTTCTCACTCTGGCTTTCTGTCTGTGACACATGGTAAAACAGTAGTAATTACTGTAATAGCCCTCTCATACCATTGGCAGGCAATAGGACCGGGGCTTTAGCCCCCACCCCCTCTCTCTGAGAAATTGGATGTTAAAGCAAACTATAGGCGACTATTTAACAGACTGTGGGAGAAACTAACGGAGGAAGTAGGGTTTCTCAAAAACGCAAGACCAAAGAGTGTGCAATAGGAAGGTCACAACCTTGTCCATTTTTCTGGAAGAATTTAGTATCTAGAGATAATGGCAGTGTTACTTTGCCAATTACTTCCCAAGTCGCTAAAATCTAAAATGGGTTCAATAAATTATTCAGTTTGGCGGTTAGTGGCCTAAATTCAGGGTAAATTTCTCTAAATTAGCATGCTCAATATCCTTCACTGTGACCCAGTATCCAAGAATTGGGTCCCTTGAATTAAAGTCTGAAAACTGCTGCTGTCCTGCTGTGCACTACTCATGCTGCAAACCTGTAAAAATGAACTGCTTGTTCCTACAATATTGACTCAACAAATTCAGTTGACTTAAAAATAAAATCAAGCATGAGCACAAATGATGCCAAATTTGATTTGCTTAAAAATGATACACTTTGTCCCTCCCTCCTCTGCTTGTTTTGAGTGAAAAACCACATTTTGCCATGGTGACATATCTTACTGTATACCTTGTGTGTCTGTGCCACTGCCTCTTATGTTGAATACTGTGTTGAAAAGTAGGCAGCGCTTGCGGAGAACCCCAACTGTCTCACAGTGGAAATGCCCTTGGTCAAAATGCTGAGTGGGCTCAAATATCTGATCTGATTTATCAATGTCCAACTGTATTTTTTTGTAAATTCATATCCAAGTAATGGCAAAAAAACAAGGTCATGTTAGAATATGAGGTTAAAAAAAGCATGGTTCAGAAGACAACTCTATATCCTATTTACTGATAGTTCATCAGCTAATTTTCAGACGGAGCTTCACCTTGCCAGGAGGCACATGTAGCCTCTTGACCTTGAGTATAATGAGTACACTGCAGGCAGGCTGTGCCTCATAGTGTAGAGTTTAGCTGCTGGAGGCCAGAAATGCTTTGCTTGGGACTTCATCCTCTAGGTCCCTTGGGTTTCTAACATGCCTCTAGTTTACTTCCCCCTTTGGGCTGTGTGTATAAGAAATGCTACAAACACCAGAGGAGAACAATGCACTTATGCAATGCATTTAAAATGATCTCCAGAAGCGCCGTTTAATGTTTTGGCTCTGTCTAATACCCTACATATAAAAACTACATTGTTTACTGAGAAAAATCCATATATGGCCAAATGCTGCTGATACTGTGAAATGAGGGGTGTAAGAGGTGGTGCGGATTGGAGAGGGCAGTTTTCTAGTACAGCTGAAAAATTCCCTTAAAAGTGATAATCTACACTTAAACCTCATAGTTAAGTCCCTTGACATCAAAAGCAAGAAGAGTACAAAGCCAAATCATGCTTGATCAGTTCTCCATATATAGTATGTGGTTCTCCTGATCCAAATAATTGTGCAGTACCTCATTCTCAAAAAATGAAGCCCAGAACAATTGAAGACTTCGGACAAATTACCTTATAAGCGTGAACAAACAAACAAACAAACAGAAAAAAAACAGTTATGCAGTCAGATGATGTCACATCAAGTGTGAGAAACTCCCTCCACTGTTTTTTTTTTCTTTTTCTGTGAATGTACTCAACAGTGCAGCTTAGTCTGTAAGTTTAAAATCTGAAAACCTAAAACAGACTTGGGCCTTGATCAGAAGGCTTAAATTAACTATGGGCAATCAGTTAATGTGTGGTTTATAAAAAGACTCACCAATTCCCCCTCAGAAGTCTAGTTATGGAAGAGGAAAGAATTTAACTCTGAGAAACTTACCACTATCACCTATAGCAGAAATGTTTAAATTTATCCATGTGTAATCATTTTTCCACACAAGATGTATCACCTCATCAGCATGCAGTTTTATTCCATGGCACACACCCACAAAATCACACCATGCAGCCATTTAAACTCACAACCAAAAAAATATAGAAACAACAATAAATACATTTTCAACCAATTCCTGGGAAGGTAGTTCTTTAATTTAAAGTTGAAAACACTGCCGTGGCTGGAAGATCTGAGGCAGAAACGCACAGTCTTTGAGACACTGAAGTTTTGCATTAGAGCAGCAAACATTTGGACGTTTCTTAAACAGGCCTTGTTGGTATTGTTACAAAACTCTTTGCAGGATATTTGAGGTGGTAGAGAGAGAAAAAATACATAACCTGCAGGGTAAACACAGGTGTGATTTAAGTGACAAAGTTAAATCTGGCCTAAATCTGCCACTGTGATGAAAGAGCCCTCCGCTTCTAAATGATACCTCGACTCTGTGGAGGCGCAAACACTGGTGAAACTCATACTGTTTGCCTACTTATGTCCACACAGGGAGGAGAGACGGAGAGGGTCATGCCTCATACACAGTTCATATATAGCTGAATGGCTGAGAGGGGCCGTAGGACAAAAGAAGGAATGTTTTACCCTGACATGACTGGAAGCGTCTCCTCAGTCTTCTTGAGCTTGACTCAGTTGCAACCCTTGACAAACTCCATCTGGTTATGTTGACAGTCAAGGAGTCGTCCAGCTATTGTCCATACTTTGAGACTATGACAGGCATCTCGATCAGGTCTCTCATTACTGGAGTAAGAGCTTACCTCCTTTATTCTGAGATATGATGTATACATGTGTCAACCCAAAACCAGGTTACCCAAGTAATTTGGTGAAGAGAATATTTTTGTGCATGTAACATAACCGGAGATCTAATCCAATATTAAAATCTTGGTTATGTACTAAATTCTGAGGGAACTTCCTAACTAAAGACAATTCCTGCAGGTTTCCTTAGAATGTCAGTGTCTTCTACTATATGTATAAGTGCATGTATTAAATGTGTGAATTCAAACTTGAAATCCTGCCTAGGTTTCCTCAGAATTTAGGCACCATGTTACATTTTAAGCCATGATTATAGCTTGTTGACCTTTTCTTAATTGTTTGCCTCAATTCAATGGCTTGAGGCCTCCATAGTTTCAAGGTGTATGGCTGATATGGTCATCACTGATAGGCTGCTTAGATTGGGGTGTGTATGTGTGCACACATACACACTGAACCTCCAGTCAGGATCTTAAAATGCCCTCAAACAGTGGCTGAATGGTGACAATATATGTAGAGGGTCTGTAGTTTCTAACCCACTGTCCCAGATTTTAGAAGACTCCTCAGGGTAAAAGCCACATCACAGAGGCAGAACTGACATTCTCTATAAACAGAGCACATAAAAATAGAGCCCCAATTCCAATAAGCGTCATACCCACATAGGCAGACTGCTGGGACTATAAAAACCTCATAGAAATAAAAGTTTGAGCTCTATGGCAGAACCACAATCTTCTTCTCCAGTTTCTGCTTGGGGAAGATGAACCTCCTCATGACGTCATCGAGCTCCTCCAATGCCAGCTGGGCGTGCAGCACTGCAACGTCATCCTGGTCCGAGCGAACCACCCACTTCAGGGCTCGGTACAAGTCCAACAAAACATCACCAAGAACCTGGACGGGAGAAGAAAGATATATGTAGAGAAACTGAGGTTAGATGGAGAGAATGTTTTTCCATGATGTGACTCAAGAGGGTTTCAATGGGATAAAAGAACAGTGGGTCAATTGGAGTTTGAAAACTGCTTTTCCACTAGTTTGTCCTAATTCTGACCTCTTTATCAACTTTCCAATGCACAAAGTTCCAGTGCAAAAGAGCGAAGTAATGGTGGAAAAAGTCAAGACACTGGAGACCATCTTAATAAAATGAGAACTGCATGTCTAAATGACCTGAATTTTTGCAATAACTAGTCTGTATCCACTATACACTAGATCTGTTTCTTTAAACTTTGGACTCTTTGGAACCTTTGGATTGAGGTTTCATTCATTTTGACTTCAGAACTTGCAGACCAGACAAGTGAACCGTGGTCCGCCTGAAAAGCCAGAACTTTGGCCAGTTCTAAGTGAACCATGGTACGTTCGTTACATGTGAGAACGTAATCCGACCTAAACTATAGGAAGCAAACTGAGACACAGTGCATTGTGGGTTCAATGTGGATGTTGCTAGTGAGATGCTAGTGATGCCAAAATGAGTTGGAAACAAACATGGAGAATCAATGAGATGAGTGCTATTCTATGGGCTGATGACATTTCATGATTGCTTGTGGAAACAAAAATGCCAAGGTCTGCCTTTGTTCCATTGTTCCAATATTGCTCTGTTATTGCAATAGACTGTTGTCTGTGACCAGAATTTCCCTCATAAAATTTATGTCCAATAGATGAACATCCTGTTCAGCCACGTGTCAACTGTTCCATATTTTGCTTGCCAAAGCAAGTGAACTACAGGTGTGAAAATGCCCTAAGAGTGCGAATGCAGTGCAAAGAAACCTGTCATTTTATAGAGAAATAAGACCTATTAACTCCATTATAGTCATTTTAATACTTTTTTACAGCTATAAATTTAGCCCACTTATTTTAAGACCTGGGAGTACCCTGGTTCCTGCTCCTGATGGTCTGATGGTCCTAAGCTTGCTCCTTGAGCTCTGGTCTGTCACTCATCAGTGACCCACGTGTCCAACCTTGACCTGCTCTATTCCACTTTGGCCTAACCTGGCCTGGTCTGGCCTACTACTGCCCTCCCCAGTCCATCTGTTCTCATGTCGTGGTGTGTATCATTAGCCATGTACAGGTGGTGCGGTGTGGTCCTGCTCCAGCTGTTCACCTAATGACAGGTCGCAGCCTCCGACCAGCTGCTGGACAGCCTGACTCCACAAAGACACGTCGCACTTTTTAACCACAGGCTGGTATCCAAAAAGATCTGCAGGTGGGTTTCTGCTGGGTTACCACATGACATGAAACATACCACCTTCTGGTTTAATTTTCATTTACTTTTTTCCAGTCAGTTGGGTTCCAACGTGAAGAGTATATGGAGCCCATCATTGTATAGTTGAATGAACCAGGGTATCGGTACGAGACCTATTTACTCTACTTGGCTTCAAAATGAAAAAGGTTAAGATCTCATCCACTGGAGGAAAGAGTTATAAAAGCTTGATAATGGCCTTTCTTGACAGGCTAATTTAAGTAAGTGAGAAAAGATCTGACTGTTCCAGGTCGATATGGCTCATCCAAGCACAGGTGTTGATTCTGGCTCTGCACTAAGACACTTTTCTTGAAAAACATAAGTATGAGGTAGTGAAATAGGTGTATTACTGCTGAACCAGAATAAAATCTTTTATTGCTTAAATTTAAACAGAATTTTGCTTACTAAGATCTGTACTGGCTTTCAGACACTAACTAGAGCCAAGATAATTAGTATCATCTTCAAAATACATTTGAGAACACACTTTCCCTTACATATATTTATGTAATCTTATTTCAAGTGAATTAATTTTATATTTTGTCTGTCAGGTGTAAACTATGGGTGTCCAAGAAGTCTATTTTATTCTACATTTTTGAGTTTATTCATCTAGTTCTGAAAGGGTTTCATAAATTCAAGGGTGGTATGGTTTCTTAACCAGTGGCAGCTGCCGGTCAGCATTGACACTTTGATCTCCTGCACTTTTTCTTATTCAACATTCGTTGCTTTGATGTCATGTTTTTTAAATTGTGTCATCACTACAGCAAACCATCGATAGGGTTTTTGTTGGACACTTTTTTCCACTGTGCTTTATGGTTTGAGAGCATATATATGTGCCATATATATATATGGCAGTGTTAGTGCAATGCTCCACCCACTGACCCACACAGGATCACATCATCAGTAAGATGTCAAGTCAAAGAGATCCAGTCAGTGATCCTGCAGTGCTCCTATTTTAGGAAGTCTGATACATGCAGGCCAACAAACTGTGATCTACTTGGCCTGAGCCCCATGAATGACTAACTAAGAACAACATTCAAACCCAGACACCAACAAAAAGCAGCAACTTTCCAATGATAACATGGCTGTCAAAATGAGCCACAGAAACAGAGAGAGAATTAGTTTTTACTCTCTAAAACAGGGTATTCTGAGTGAGCCTCCTTCCTGTCCACAGTGAGAAGCTGCCATTTAGTCTATTATCGTGGTAATGACCACAGGGAAACTGTGACGAGATTACAGGACATGTCAGGGTCTCTAACAACGGTTTCTTGCCCTCCAAAACAGACCATATGCTTTGAGCCTGAGAAGCACACCAGATGGATAAAGGACAGTGTGGAGTCCAGGAGCATTCCCCGGTTCTTTTAACTTGTATTTGATTTTGCTTTCAGTTGCTGGCCTCATTCAGTCGCCAGTGGAGACATTTTTAAACCATGGTAACGCAGGGTCCCTCTGCACTTTTGGCCTTGCAACCTTGTTGATACAGTTGATGGGTCGTCCATTGTGTCTCATCAGCCATGTTTTCAAATTTTTAACTCTCAAGCAACTTTTTCAAAAAAAAGTTTGAATTCTGGCAGTTTTCATCAGCTGGGATGAAATAAACAAACAGGATTCCTGAACATCACAAAACACATTCACGAGGAAATCAGATGAAATATCATTCTGCTTAAAGATGAAAAACAATATTCACAAGCATACGGCCGTACATAACCATGATGGAGATTTATGAATGGAAATGTCAGAATATTTAACATTTCTGGGAGGGTATACTTTTTTCCAAACTGTTGCTACACTTTCTTTTTTTAACAGGCATTTGCATTGCTACTTACAACATCATTTCTTTATCGAAAATTGTGCTATACTGAGAAGAACTGCATCAGAATTTAGTGTTTCCATCCAGTTTTGCAAATTCAAATTCAGTCATAATAATCATAATCAGTCATAAACAAACAAACAAACAAAAAAGCACTGTCTCTCTGCAGCTTTGGAAATAAATGCCCTCTCTAATTTCATGATGATTCACTTTACAGCATACAGTTATCCACTTGCTTTCAAAGAGTCTTTGAAAGCAACGATTAACGCTCTCTCCTCGTGGAAAATTACTAGCTGTGAATCATTCAGAAACACCGGCTGCCATGTCCAGGCATTTAACATCCACTGATGGACAGAGGCAGAGGTCAGTGCTTTGTTAAGTTGGCAGTGAGGACAAACATTTTGAGAATACTGAGGGAGTGAATCATTCAATGTTGCTGAGGCCCTACTGACCCATTTGTACCTGAAGGTCAAAGGGAAAATTACCGCCACACTCATTCTTGGCCTAAAGCTGAATTTCAGGGAACACGGTGTTTAAAAATGCACTCAGTACATAGTAACTTTTTCATACCATGAATATCTGTGTCCGCTTGTGCAAATGTGTGAGGCTATGCAAACCAGAGTGTGTATGTCTGTATGTTTATGCATAGGTTTATGCATACAAGGGTGTGTGTGTGGGTGTGTGTGTGTGTGTGTGTTCTTGTACTTCTATCCTTGTGAGGACCAGAATGCTGTTTTTAACCACAGAGTGGGGACATTTTTGGGAAGTGAGGACAATTTGACCGGTCCTCACAACAACAAAGGCAAATTGTGACTTATTGGTTAAGGTTAGGGTAAAGGTTTGGGTTAGGGATGCACTGGTTATGGTTAAGATTAGAAAAAGGCTGTAGAGACACACAAAGAATGAATGGAAGTCAATGTAATGTCCTCACAAGGATAGAAGTACAGGGGTGTGTGTGTGTGTGTGTGTGTGTGGGGGTGTGTGTGTGTGTGTGGGTGTGTGTGTGTGTGTGTGTGTGTGTACCTGGGTGGTTTTGTCGCTGAGGCCTCGGAGCAGCAGGGCAATAACATGGACGGCAGCCCTCCTCACCTCTACCTCCTTCTCTGTCTTTATCAACGCAGTCAGACAGGAGCTCAGCTGGAGAACACACACACACACACACACGCACACACACTAAGATCATGTATACCTTTTTTTAAAATGCAATGACTAATTCAGATGCAGTTAGACTACATGTTCATATGCGGCATTAAGGGTCTTTTACACATACATAATGTCATCTGCTCATGCCAAATAAATTAATAATAGAGTATCAAGAAATAGCAACTCAAGTTGTACACACAAATATATGTATCAAACTAGCATGCTTATAAAAAAAACAACTCAATTATAAAAATGACAGGTAGAGAGAAGCTAAAATAATCTGCAGCGGGGGACATAACACATGAACACAGGCACGCGAGGAGAGAAAAACAAAATACAGCCTTAAAATTCTGAGGTCAGCACAAGTACTAAATTGGATCGATTGATGTATTGGTCAGACATCTACACCAACAAGGTCCCCCCTCCCAAAGACACACACACACACACTCAGGGTGAAAAAGTTAAAGTGGGCAGGTTCATGAATAAGCATCCCTGTTCTTCAGGCTGACAGTGCTGCTTATTCATGACAGCGGGCTACAGCGAACACACACACACACACACACACACACACACACACACACCACCTCAGCATCTTTATTTAACCACTGCAGCAGCATTAGAGTCTTTGCTCTTTCACGCATATACAAGCATGCACACATACTACACACACGCGCACAATCACACACAGCCTGAGCCTGTCTGAAATCCTGATTGAGGTGAGTGCACACACACACACACACACACACACACACACCACCTGTTCTTCCTGTTCTATTCTTCCTTGCTGTATCCTACTACTGTTTGCTGCT
>OMKZ01011070.1:6479-17271 GCA_900302535.1 Neoniphon sammara | reverse complement strand
TGATCGATACAATTTTTCCCCTAAAAACACATTTACGGGGATGCAAACAGGTAAGGGGTAAAAAAGGTGAGAACACTGCACAACTAGGGGGGGCTGGGGGCATGCTCCCCCAGGGGAAATTTTTGAAAAAGATTCGCTTTACATGCTCAATTCTAGTAACATTTAAGTATATTTGCATCTGCCTGAAAACTAATTCTAACCACCATTATGGGGTAAAAAGACAATTGGAGAGATTTACATGTGGATGACCTGTAGATGTTCATTCAGACCATAAGTGCCTTGATAATACTATGTCCAATCCACAGCCCAGTGCCTGAAAACGGCTACAACACACACTGATAAGACTACAAGGATCTAAATTAAACGTTTTTTTACTACTGGCTGGCACATTGAGCTGGGCATACTGCACAGGGCAGGAGAGGAGAGGCCCTGCTCATAGGGAGGCTGGGTGAATCAACATGCTGCATTACCTGCCAGTGTTTAGTGAGAGACTAAAAAAGCTATTATGAGAGCCACAGCACCTGAACCAGACCAACAGCAGCACAGACAAAAAAGCGATATCATGGTTTAATCTCGCGTTAGGATTTAATTTCGCAGTGTATATAACAAGATCCGTGAGAATGGCCAAATTTGCTGCCAAGTTGGCTAATTAGTCCGCGGACGCTGCGTCAATTTACTCATTAATTAATGTTACCTAACGTGCTAATTGGCAGCATTTAGCGCTACAGGACGTGACATTGCCCAGTTGTAGTGTTACGACTGTTTAATACCTGTAATAAGTTGATATCACAGCATTTAAAGCAACAACGAGATGTACACTAGCTAACGAAAGCTAGCTTACTATGCAAACAGTCGTCCGCCTCCTGGCATTATTTTACCCAACCAGCCCAACTCTATCTCGTCCACCAAACGCATCTAATCTCTGATGCGTTCAGCACGACACAAGCTCAGAACAATGAAAATATCTACATCTTCTCCATAAAAATTAACTGACATGCAAAAGCAAACAGTGAGTCTTACCATATAGTACTTTAGGTTCCTAGACACATCACTTCTCGTACCGTAGTAACAAATAGAGCCATGATATATCGGACCGCCAACTCTCCTTGACATCGGCTATACTGTTGCCTTCAAGTACCTTTCGTAAACTCATTGGCTCTATCTGGCAGACGTAAATATGACTTTTTGCGCATTCAAGTGTTTTTCACACACTTGGAATTCTGTCCTCCAAACTAAGGATTTGTATTGCTTATAAATCAACCAATTATGCATCTAACCAAATCAACCCGAGAGACCTCCCCCATCCCCTCTAAAAAAAATTCTTTGCATCCCTTTGAGTTTGCATCCCTGCTTTTGAAAGCGAGGCTGAAGTTAATGCAAAAGTAACTTTAACTTCAAAATCCAATACATTTTAAAGACCTATTAAAATTGTATTTAAGACTTTTTAAGACATTTTAAGGCCTAAAATTCAGATTATTGGATTTTAGACTTTATAAGGACCCGCGGAAACCTTGCCACCGGTAGCCAGTACAGCCAATACTGGAGGCGAGGAGCTCATGACCCCACATGTGATAATGTGTGCTAAAGGCTGTAAGAGTTACCTCAAAATGAAATGCCACTTAAAGTTTTGGTTCTGGGCATGAAACCCGGGGGCCACATTTAAATGCATATCAGAAGTGTGGTTATAATGTGAATGTGCATGTCAACAGCATGATTCCATTGATGCACTTACGGTCTTACTCGAGGATAGCATAATCACAGTAACATATACTAATAATTTCATTTGCATTATTAGACACAGTTGAGGGCAAATGCACACCCTGGTTGTGTTTCTCATACCCAGCTTGTCAGGCTATGACAGAAAGTTACTGTAGTTTATACTGGACTAGAAAAGGATGGCGGAGAGCAGGAGTCAACATTTGGCAGTCAGAGTTTATAAACTCTGTGCTGTAAGGTTTATTCTTTCACTTTGACGGAGCTAGGCTAATGACTCCTGTAGACTTCAAGTCTTTATGCTAAGCTAATATGAACTGCTAGCCATAGGAACCGAACCAGGGAAGGAAAGAGGTGAAAATGGTATCAAACATCTTGTCTCAGTCTGGGTAAGTCGGAAAAAGGGTATTTTGACTAAAATGGAGTATTCCAACTGTTCATAAACACGCACATATTACTCACCTCTGTTGGGTATGTGTTGGTGTATTCCGTTGAGTGTTAATTTGTGCTGAACCACCTTATACAGAGACCTGGAGAGAGAAACCAAAATCATGTGGAACATTATTTGCCATGCATACAGCACTGCATAAATTAACATGGATCAGGTCTACCTTATTGGCCATTTTATGGCAAGTTAAGCTAATTGGAATTTTTGTATATCCCTTCTGGACATAAGATGCACCCACACCCCTATACATTCCTACAGGACTGGAGTGCACTGTCAGAGGTTCAGATTCTTGCCCAATAGCACTTCCACAGTGACAGACGGCACCATGGATGCAGCAGTAGCCATCCTCCAGTGAGTCACTAGCCCATTAATCTCCACCTTGCTTAATCCTCTTGCCCAAGTTGAACCATTACAGTTTACAATGGCATCAGAGATATCAGTAGGTGTGTCCACTAGAAGCCATTCACACCAATACAGCTGGGTGTCATGGCACTGACAGCCTGAGATAAAGAGGAACAATACTGGACCATTTCTTGTGAAGCAGCTGACTCCAAAATAAACAGCAGGGCTTTACATCAGCACCACGCTCATTTGCCTGTGGTTGGTCAGTCTGTCACTCATGTTGGCATCGCTGGTATAGTATGCAATGTGTTCACTCTGTATTGACTATACACAAGTACTTTGGTGACTTGTCCCCCAGGAAAACAGCAATAACCCAATTTCAGTATCGTCAGTCGCTTAAAGTTAGGACAACGTGTGCATGTATAAGGATCACTATTATGCACATAGGTTTCCCTATCCATCTAGTTGGCATCACTTCACCTACAGCAAACACGGTGATACGGTTCTGTACTCAGTCATATGGAACAAAAATAAATAAATCAACAATATTATTAACTGTGATGTGTGTAATACACGACGCAGAGTCTCCCAATGGCAGTGTCCCACAACTTCCCACCTCCAGAACATTCTATCTTAATAACATGACGTCACTTGTTATGGTATCTGCCCCCCACCAACACGCTTTCTGACTCCCATTTGAAACAACAAACTTTCTGTCCGCCTCTCTCGGCATCCACACACACGCAGTGTATCAACCCCGTAGCCCTATCGCCTGTAGAAGAACTGGTACGGCTAACGGGCTGATGAACGGTCTTAGACGCTCCAAACTGTTAGAAAACCACCTGCAAATGTAGCTACGTTACCACTTATCGTCAACAAGCAAAAAGTAATTCATCTTCTTTTCAGCAACTTCGACTACATTTTCAAGCCCAGTGTCCACTCACTTGTGTACGGGCAGATTGAGTGTTATTAAAGCCGCGTATAGTGCGACAGGCTTATGCCAGTGAATTGTAGCTGGCAATGCTAGTAGCTAGTTGGCTAACGTTAACGTTTGCTGTCGAGCAATTGTGAAATAATATAGCGACTGGCTAATGCTCTCAAGTTCGGAAGCTTTCAAGCAAACCTTTTTTTTGTAAAATAGCGCTAGTAACTGCCTCAATATATATTCGACAGTGACTGAAAACGTTACTTTTTAGCTTAACGTCACCCCCTCTGGAGGCCTTTCCGATACTGCACACACACTGCCGCTGCCACTGAAAGATGACTGCGCTGGCTGTCAAACACGGGATGGTACAAGTCTACCTGAAATGAACTAAAATGTCACGATAACCCAAATCGGCGATGTAACGACCTGATCTCAGAGGGAAAGAAACATATTTTAAGCTAAATTTCACTCAGTATCACTCACTGTCGTGCGAAAGCTGTTGTTTCACCCCAGTCCCGTTGTTTCTGATGATCTGCTACTCCGTTGCTATAAAGCTGGTCTGTTCCCTCAGCAAGTTGCGCGAGATTGCTCCGCTACCTAAAATCCTAGCAGTGCGCATGCGCAATCCACTTGCAGTTGTATACAATCCACATTGAAACTGATCACTATGTTGGCTCTTGGTCAACCACTTGGCAGGTGTTGCTGCATACTTTATCCTTGCCCGTCAAAGTAAAAGCAGCACAAGATAATGATTGTGTGACTGATACATTTTATGGTTATTTTCACTAAAAAGTTGAAGTCTTTATTGTCAGCTACAAATCTTTATGCAAATACTATCACACTTACAATCTTTCTGCTCTCTGGTCTGATTAACACAAAATAGCAACCTGCTTTGGATTTGGAATGATGAACAACTCCCAGATAAATATTTCTGCTTGTGTTCACAAGCTATTTCGATCCAAATGCCGAAGTACTCTGATATCAATCTATTGACTATTTATACCAAACCACAGCATACAAGCCAACACAGCCTGCTTCAGTGAATTTTCCCAGGACTCCCCACAGCCGGGGAAAGTCAATATAATCTTCAGGTTTGGAATGTATAGGAAACACAGCTAAGGGTTGAAGGGTGTATGCAGCTGCAATCAACTTCAGCAACTAGGTGCTGATCCAACTTCTGCTATAACCTAATCTTTTCTAGATGAGATTTGACCACAGCGTCCGACAGCGACATCTGCTGCCTAAAAGAATTTCATATTTAACGCTTGGTTGTGTGGGCTTCACCAGTATTGTCTAAATGTATTCTGAGTGTATTGATGCACATATAGATCTAGGCATGAGGCCACACATGTTGACATCTAAGAAAATGACAGATGACACACACAGACAGTCTCCAGAGGTTATTCTTTTCACTTTATTTATTTTATTTTTTTTGCACTCATTCTTGTGGTAAGAAACAAGCAGCCACTTACGGATTCAACAGGTTCACTGTCCAACACAACAAGAATCTACGAACACACACGGCCACTGACCAGTCACAGTGCTCTCAAAACAACTAAACCATCCAACAATAAAATAAACGTACTATGTCGTTATAGGTCATCGTAAAAAAAACAGCACCAGTTGTTGAACCTGTGGCATTCCATAGAGATATCACTCCTCAGCCTGTCTCCATGTGGTGCTCTTCATGCATGGGTGTTGGTGTGACATGGTGATTCACATTGGCACATTTATTCTTTCAGCTAAAAAAAAAAAAGAAATCCCTAAATATATAGTACACAGACAAAGAGAAGTGATCATGTATAAATATAACACTGTTAGGCAGGAATGAGAGACATCATCAGGAAGTGAGGGGATCAGTAAGGGACGTCTTAGTGGTTTTCTTCAGCCTGTGCGGCTCAATCTTCTGCCTTGTGGAGATACGGCTCTAATAAAACATCCTCTGTTCCTTTACCATGGATAGGAGGTGCACTTTCATAACATGTGAGGCTACTGATTGTTATCTGCAGAACATTAAAACTGAGCAATATCATCTGATTACTTTCAGTGCATCGAGGTTTTACTCTGTGGTCTGTACTGATAAATGCACAATTAAATGTGAATAGTGCACCCTGTTTACCAGTAATAGTTATTCCAAAATGTATAAGACTTCAAGCGTGTATAATCCCGCAATGTGCATGCCTTCTTCCTTTAAACATGCCACTGATTAACCCAACAAATGTCAATAATCCACAGAGCAAAATTTCCAGTGTTATTAAGCGTCATTTTTTCAGCGCCAATTATTTGGAAGTGCCAAGCATTGGCATAATGGGTGTGGCATAATATTGATTTAAATGAACAGTCACGATTTTGCTGTGTAGTTTTTCCCAAGTATGCATAATCTGGTTTCTGTGTGCTCACACAGTTCACTTTTTCAGTTAACAGGTAGTAATCCCAATACACCACTTGTGCTTTATCCCAGAGGTGAATGAGAAGGAATGGTGCTCCCCTTTCAGGGTTTCTACCTGACATCAAATTCAAGACTTTTTAAAGACCCAAATTAAAAAAATGTCAAGATCTATTACACGGTAAAAAAACAAAAAACAAAAAACACCCATCTGCTCAGTGGGATCTCTGCCCTTTCTGCCTTCTTCTGAGGCCGGGAGATCGCGGAATTCAAAATTCAAGACCTTAACAATCTCTAAAAATTTGTGTTTTTAAGATCTTATCAAGTCTTGATTTTGAAATTTTTCCAAGACCCATAGAAATCCTGCCTTTATTAATGCGAATGATAAAGCGCATCGCCCTCGTTTACTATAAATTATCAGCAGCAAAAGTAATCGAAAGCATTGATTTTCCTCCACACCATCCCTACTGTGACCTATAACTAAATCACAAACTCCATCCCTGATTTAAGAAACTTTACTGACTCCGCTTAACTTTTCTAGCACTTTGCAAGGTCTATTGATTACCATCGTGATGATGAACTTTCTTTGACAGCATACGTTTAGTGGTCAAGTGACCTGGTATGAAAGCACATAGGTTGTATGTGTCCAAAATGTTTGACTCACAAGTCGTAATCTATAGACCCGCTGCGTTCCAGGTAAGGCTGGGATGGCTCTGGGATATGCAAGTGTTTTTTTTTCAGTCAGAGGCAGTGGAAGTATAGAGATAGATGAGGTGAAGTCTGACTCTAGCTAGAGAGTGTAGCGGTAAGATCACAGAGTGTCAGAAGCAGTTGGATTTCATCACCACACAGCACAGTTCATCCATAGGGAATAAAAACGCTGTTAGAAGAACCCACGACGCAGCAGGAAACCGACCACAGTGGGCAGTTCAGTCACAAACAGAAACCGGGGGGGGATTCACACACATCTTCATATGAGTCTAATGCTATGGTGTCTATAGTGTACTGTATGTTTGTGCGCGACGGGGGTATAGATATTTCACTGAATTCAGTTTCTACTATTGTTTAAACAATTCAGTCAACATCAATTCACTTCAAACCACCAAAAACTGTACTGGTTTTGATCTTTCACAGTCGCTTGTGTAGTTTCTGTTTCTTCCCAAAATACTAGCGAGGTGATAATGAGCTTTTCTGCGTTAGTATGATTAGTTTGAATTTGGCAAAACACTTTAATTCATAGATAGCCCTTCACTTTCGCTTAATTAATCAGGTCAGTCACTCCAATTAAGACACAAATTAGATTTGCAAAGTCACTTTGGCAAATCACTGATCATCAATTAGATCTTCAGTCAATTGGACTGTCCACCAATCACAGACACATGCTTGAATTTATTTTCCCCTCTTAACGATAATCCTGTGATTGAAAATCAGTGCAGTTTTCCTGGTTGCTCAGAAATGTACAAAACGACGAGGCTTGGACTGTTGAGGCTCCGGGATCTGCGATTACCAGATGCCACTGGAGCGACCGCCAGGAGGGGCGAGGATACGAGCTGAGGACCTCTTCGGGATGTGATCGTCCACCTGGGAGCCTGAGAGAAAAACACAAAGAAGTCTAACTCTACTCTTATGTGAGATGCTCAGTACATCCTACATTTAAATAACGTGTAGCCAGACGGTCATAAGCTCCAACAGGGTGATTTGAGAGCTAACATTTGACACAAATATTGATTTAAAATGATTTTATAAGAAGTCTGTGAAGATTATCATTCATCCAGGTCATGGTACTTCTAAGTGCTTTACAAAGGCAATTGAACTTGCTTGAGGTTCTCTAAGACGTCTCAGTTCTGTTGGAACTGAAGAAACCTTTTGGATGAGAGGCGAAACGTCTTCTAGAACATCAAGCAAGTCCAGTCAAAGCAATTCCAAGGAAGTCTAGAGGACGTTTCACCCCTCATCAAAAGGCTTCTTCAGTTCAGAACTAAAAAAACCTTTTGGATGAGGGGCAAAATGTCTTCTAGAACCTCAAGCAAGTCCAGCTGCCTTTGTATAGCACTTAGAAGATTTTCTAAGAAGTTAAACTGACAATCTTCCACCAATGGAGAACAAAAGTCTCAGAGGACATGCAATCATAGCAATGTGTCCAACACTGAGAAAACTGACTTCTTTGTGTCAGTCAAAGCCTTTGAAAAGAAAGCCATGATTGATATTATTCCAACCAACCTGAGAGGCTAAAGGAGGACTCGTGGAGGTCTCTGACCCCCTGGTGAACACGAGCACAGGCTTTGGTGGGTGTTTCTCCATCTATGGGGCCCAACCCGAGCTCCTTCTTCATAGAGTTGGCCACCTTGGCCACATCGCCGGAGTAGGGATCCCTGTCCACTCCTTTCAAGGCCTGACTCTGAAAGATAGAGGGAAGATTGGAAAGGTAAGGAGTGAACCATAGATGTAGATATATATTCTAGACATGCACTGTAGATATTTCCCAAATCAGTAGAAAGAACTGGGTAGTTACCATGAGCAACAATAGCCACCATGGCTGAACAAAGAAAAGAGCACCAAATTCCATCAAGAGAAACAAACAGAGAACAGTGGGGACGTCAAGGCACCTTTTCTCTCTGTACCATCTTCTTGTAGAGGTAGTCGGGAAAGGTGCGCATGGGGTAGAACTTTCCGGAGCCCTCAGCACACATGAACACGCCGTTCTCACACACCAGACGGCCTCGGCTGATGGTGACCAAGGGAACACCATGGCAGCGCATCCCCTCATATAAGTTGAAGTCCCCTCCCTGCACCTGAGTGCTTACAGAGATCGTCCTGCGCAAAGAGGATTGCGTAGGTATCAGTGTTGGGTGTTAATGTACTGATCAAGAGGAATATCTGTGTCT
This sequence comes from Neoniphon sammara, assembly GCA_900302535.1. NCBI lineage: Eukaryota > Metazoa > Chordata > Actinopteri > Holocentriformes > Holocentridae > Neoniphon > Neoniphon sammara. The sequence goes on along the minus strand of OMKZ01011070.1, from coordinate 8,572 downwards.
GTGAGTGTTTGTGGGTGTATACCTCGTTGCATCAGGGTCCCAGACCACTACATCAGCGTCGGCCCCAGCAATGATGCGACCCTTGCGTGGATACAGGTTGTAGATCTTTGCAGCGTTTGAGCTTGTCACTGCCACAAACCGGTTCTCATCCATCTTCCCTGCAACCTAGAGGGATTGTTGCGCCAAAAACACTGAGACTCCCACAATGCAACAGGCAGCAATGGCATCGTATGACACGAGCCTTGTCTTTATGTGTACTTCTAACAGTGAATAAAAAGGAAACAAACGCTTCCATACTAAGGACATTTTTGTGATTTTTCGCTGATATGGCATTCATGTTCAAAACTCTGTTAAATTATATAAATATAGCACCAAAATGAAACTTCAAACAACATCCATAGTCTTCCATAGCTTCTACATGCATTGATTCCTGACATCAAGACCTAAATGAATGATATCAGTTCAAAATAGCTCCCAAAGCTGTTGTTAGGGGTGACAAACTTGCACAGCAGGTAAATTTAAGGGGTTGGGCTCTTCCTCTTCCTGCACTTCAATGTTGATCAAATACTTGTTGAGCAGTAACACAAATATGTTAATACTTTAGTGTGTATGTGTACCTACCACTCCCCTCTCCCAGATGACACTCATTCTGTCCTGGACCCCCGCCACTCCATGGGGGATCTTAGTGAAGTCCTCCTTGCCCAGGGCTCTCTGCTTGGTGTTAAAGGGACGGTGCTCAGATGCCACCACACTCAGAGTGTCACTGGAAACAGGGTTAGCATTTGCAGTTTAGTGAATCTTTTTATCTCAAATGCTTTACAGTAACAGCACTGCTTACATGTTTTACATGGGCGTTTCTAGCCTCAATCACCAAACCCCTAACCTTGGCAGAGTTGGTGCTATGTACCATCCATTGTGCTATGGTGAAAACACTGATGATGATGATAACTGTTAGAGCAAACATTTAATTTAAATTGTGTATGTGTTTCTTTTGATGGCCAAGTTAGATTGTGTGACTAAAACCAAGATGCATTTTACTTTTAGGCACATTTTAGCTGGTTTTCGTCTAGTTTTTGTCAAAAAAACTACGTTTTAGTCTGTTTTTTTGCCTGACAACAGCAATATGTTTATGTGTGCAGTGTGCACATACTTGCCCAGTAGGCCCATGAGGTAGTTGGGTGTGTTGGGGTCAAGGCGGAGAGGAGGGGCGATGACATGGGCGGCAGCGTGAGCCCAGTCCTGGTGGTAGTACTGCATCCCATTCAGCACAGCGTGGGCTACCGTGGTCTCTGCATGGATCACCTTACCTGGAGAGAGAAAAGAGGGAGGGAGTGGAACAAGTGCATCATCATCTTCATCATCATAACTATCATCATCTTCATTGTGGTGGGGTTTTTTTTTGTTTGTTTTGTTTTTTTGTTATTTTTTTAAGGGGGTGGGTTTCTCACCTTGCATCTTAGCAGCAGCAATCATGTCTCCAGCAGACATACTGGATACATTCACCAGGTAGATTGGGCAATGGGCCTGCAATGATGAGGACATTCACTCATTCATTTATTATCATTAACATACTGGCACCCATACAGAGACTGGATGGATATGACTGTAAATCCAACGCTGCGTCTGCTTACCCTGTTGGCAATGGTGACGGCTCTGTGAGTAGCCTCTGACTCCAGCTGTGCACCGGAGAAATAATAACACTATGAGTACTTTAACATGCCCTGGACATACATTTACATTTTAGGCATTTAGCAGACACTGTTATCCAGAGCAACTTAGAAAAAATGTAACAGTTAAACAACAATGGATACAATAAGAGGAGTAAGAGAGCAGAAAACCTTCCTGTACACCTGTGTGTATTTTGCTGCTGAGAAAAATATCCTCATAAAAAAGCACAGATTGAAATTCACCTCCTCTGGTCGGCTGATCTCAATACCCTCCGGTCCACTGATTCCCAAATCCAGACATTCTTTGGCACCCTGAGAACAAGAACAATAATATTCAGAAGTGAGTTTTATTTTCATGACAACCACAACTGCGTCGGAGTACACTGGATATATCTCCTTTAAGAAAGAAAGAAGGGGGGGGGGGGC
>OMKZ01011055.1:1144-16596 GCA_900302535.1 Neoniphon sammara | reverse complement strand
TTTTTTTTTTTTAAATCTTGGGATATCCTTAATGAAGGTGCCAATGCTGAAACATGTAGAGAGGCATTAGAGCAATAAAGGTTTGCCTTTCTTTTTTCTAACACTGACTCCAATGAGCACCACTAGTAGCAAACAAAATCATAAAGCAAGGATGCACTCTGGTATCCCCTTTAAACCTTCAAGACAAGACCTGTTGTGCCACAAAGCAGCAATTCTGTAACTGAAAGATTTACTCTAATCGGACACTAATAAGACTAAAATTGCATACATACAAAACTAACTCACTGAATAACTACATAGAGGCAGTCACATCTTTTCTCTTTCAGGATTATTTTAGATCTCAGCTCTCCCTCACTGAAATCTCTCTGGGGGATGAGCCGCTCAATGATTTCTCATTAGCCAAATGCGTTCAGTGGCCTCTTCCGGCCGTGCAAGGACTTATGAGAGCGCCAAGTCCAACTACTAGCACACCGAGCATCACTGGAGAGAGGCTGCACAACCCGTGACAGTCTTCTGCGGCTGGCGCTTGATCACAACAACTGTCTTGGTGTGTTACTGAGACAGTTGTCCGAGTTGAGGGGAGAGAGAGAGAGAGAGAGAGAGAGAGAGAGATGACAGAGAGACTGGACGTTAGAGAGGATAAGAGTAGATCGAGGAGACAGAGGGTCACAGGTCAGGGATGCTTGCCTCAAAGAGATTTTGTCACTTTTTTAAAGACACAGCATATCAAAGGGTTTTATTAAAACTCTTCAAAGCTAATAGTAGTGTTTTTTACAGGATGAAAGCTTCTGTGGTAGTTAATTGTATCACAGATGAAAGAACAAATATTGTGGCTTGTAATTGTGGCTTCTATTATTCTTCTGTAATGTCATGCCTGTGATGAGTGTTACTTGATACAGAAAACTTCCAGTGATCGTTTCTAAGGGAAATAATATGGTAAAATAGCATAGAAAGATTTTTTTCCCCCAACATTAACCATTTCAGTGTTTTGCAAATTATACTCTAAATGCTGGTATGTATATGTATGTGCATTCAAAAACAGGTAAAAGGGTAGGCTTTGGTATCTTTGTGGTCTCAAGAAGCTGTTACTGCACACACAGCCACGTGTCCATAAAACACTATTAAACTGTAACCAGTCCTGGGCTTTAAAGGCACAAAGTATCTGCTGTGGCAGATTTACAGTCCAGCAAAATGAGGTGATCTCACCCTCAGACAAGACAAGAATCTGTCCCTGTCTTATCGTGGCCAAATATGGGCTTGGGCTTCTGACCTCACTTGTGTGCCTCCAAGTCCAAAACTGTTAAATCACTCTGTGAAGATGATTGCTCTGTCATGAAAGAACGATGAACAATATCTCAATTTTAAACTCCCTCAAAAAGTGACTTTTTCCACACATATTTTGGCTGTACATGTGCAGCTCTTATTTGAGCTTCATCCCTATTCCCTTTTTAATAATTCCTCCTTTCTCTAAATGTGACCTTTAATTATTAGACTTACAAGATGTTTTGTTCTTAAGCCTCTGCCAGGAAGTTTTTGCCTAGAGCTTGTTTAGCTTTGCATACTCGCAGGTCTTGTATAAAAAGCTCAGACAATAAATTTCAGTCTAGTAAATCACTATGTAAACAGTGCCAGTAGTGGGACGACACTGTTTAGATGATTAGGACTAAACAATTGATCTTATTTTGTCATACAAGGTAATACTAGTACTACTACTACTACTACTACTACTACTACTACCAAGTCAACTAATAGGATGATTGCTGCTACTACTGTTATAATAGTAAGAACAGCAAAAATGACAACAGAATAGAATAGAATAGAATAGAATAGAACTTCATTATCCAACCACAGTTGGAAAATTACCTTTGGCCTCACCACAGGCACATGAAAAACAGCAAGACAGTGTATGTCTTATCTAGTCTCAATAGACAGTATTTTGCTTCATTTGCAAGATAAGGAGCTCTGCACTTTAGACAAAAAGTGCCATATAGTAACCTTTTCATATGTGTAAAGCAGAAAGTATCAGTTTCATTGCATTGGGCTACTTTCAGCACTCACTGTATGTCAACAACCACCTGACATTGGGAACATCAGCACTGACAGATTCTCCAGCACACGTTCCATCGAGTTTGAGTCCCTCTCCAATTTGAATGTATAAAGTCCAGTGAAAGGGCATCCAGGAATATGTTGGCTTGCCTGTGAGCTGGAACAAACAGTTATTACAATGATTCAGAGTGATTGTTGACATATTCTCCAAAAGGTTAGGAAGGGCTGTCATTGCCATTACATTCTGCACTTTTCCAGCCAACAGAAAAGGATTGTACTCAGAGCAGAGTGTGTGCGCTCGTGCTCGTGTCCATGCACGTGGCCTTACCTTGTAGGCCACAAGAAATGTCTTCTAGGAGTCACAGCACTCACTGATGATGTGGTTCATGATGAGTGATCATTTTTTTAGCAAGGTGATATTAACCAGGTTTCAGAATAGGACCCAGATGCCCAGATGCTCTGCCTTGTCTGCCAGACATTGCCACTTCAGGATCATGTACAGTGGTGAACAGAACAAGGCTCCCCTTCCCAAGTGCTGCTCCCAAAGTGCGAGAAGACAGGGTACGCTTGAAAACCTGGATGACAGTCTTGCCCACAATGTCCCACACCAGAACTGAAGACCACCTGTCAGGAGGCAATGGACAGTGCAGACTAGCAGGATGGTGACATGGGGATTTATTCTGTGCACACTTAGGACAGAGTTGTTGCAGATATCCTGGGTCATGGAGGCCACCAGAGCCACCACTTGATGAACTCCAGTGTCCTGCATACCACTGGATGACACAACAACTTGGAGAAGTGGCCCCAAGTAAGCACATGGGAACATACAGGGAGAGGAACATGGAGACAGTTGGGAGGAACACCACCCAGACTAGGATCCAAGTCCAACTGCTGTGTGGCCTTGACTTCCCAAGTCACAGGAGCAATAATGCAAGGCGTTTCTGAGGACTGTTATCCTTGGTGGATCGATTTGATTTCGGATTTGTTTTTTTAAGTGACGAGTATACTCTTTGAGCTTGGGAGGCGAGTTTAAAACTCCCTTCTTTAAAGTTTAAAATAGGTCGAAAGGTATTGATTACTTTTGTGAAGGAAAGATAAAAGTCTCAGTGAGGCAGCATTGCAGTCCATGGTGGTGCTTATCTGAGATTCTGCTTCTTGAAGTCTGACGTCAAGCTTTTTGACCGTTTCTTGTCAAAGCCACATTAGTTTGTGGCTTTGATTTTTTTTTAATTTAGTCTTCCAGTCACTTAAAACCATTTTCCATCTCATCACAAAGTGACTTCCTTTCTGACTTCAGCTCCAAATCTGTTTTCAACTCAGCAAACATTGTCTTCATTTCAGCAAGAGCCACTTCTGGGTCCATAATGCTTTGGTCTTTTTCTTGCTGCTGGTTTCTGAGGGTCACCTTACTCATACTGGCCAGCTTTCTTTAGATTTACCATCACATATTATTTCCAAAACAACTAATTTGCCAAAAGTGCATGATATTGCTTGTTTACTTATTAGCTAGTTAAAGAGACATTGTCTGTTAGTCTAGCTGCTAAATCAGTGCTACACTAGATGACAAGATTAACAATATTTTACAAAATATTTAGACAATCTGCAGTGATAACCAGTGTTTTTGACAACCAGTCTAAAATATCTTAATGGCGCAGCTCAGTAGCTGCTAGCAAAGTTATTTAAGCTATCTTAGTTTGTTTACAGATGAATGAGACATTCTATAAAATATTGTTATTACTGGGACATGGTAAAACCACTCAGACAATCTACAGTCTACAATAATGCCATATCAAGACATATTAACATCAAGTTTTTTCCCTAATGTTACTATAATCTGTGGATTGTTTTCCCACTTTCTTTAGGGAATGGGGTTTTTGAAGTGTACACTGTGCATCCTCTGCTTTGTTTGGGTGTACCAATATGGCGGTTGACCCACTTCTGCTGGTCAACCATAGTGAGCGGTCTATTATTATGTTATTCATCCACATTATATTATAGATCAGTGGATGCAACATGGTATCATTCTTGCCTGCAAAGAAGAAGTCTACGCTTCGGTCTCCTCCCACCTTATCTGCCAAAAATGACCGCTTCAGGACCATGGACAGTGGTGGTTGTGACAGCTATATTACCTCTTAGCAAGACATTTCTGTTGGATCTCTGCTCTAATTAGCTAGCTTGCTAATTAGACTCTAATGTGACTTTATTGCTTATGTCAATTATAGGCCACTGTAGCTTAAGGGGACAAAGGAGTTAGGCAGGTGGGGACTGCGCCAGAGACCGATCAGTGTGGTTGCAATTCTCTCTGTACACCACCATCATAGATTTCTTGCACGCGGCTTTATTATATGTTTTTTTCTTAATGCCCCTTTAATCCAGGCCTACCCTGAAGCTATAAGGTCACCATGAACCACAAAATCTAGTCTGCATGGTGCTATTTCCATTATTGCAATCTTTATAGATTTTGTGGATTTACCCATGAGTGCAGACCAACTATAGAATAGAATAGAATAGAATAGAATAGAATAGAATAGAATAGAATAGAATAGAATAAAATAGAATAGAACAGAACTGGAATATTCACCTGGAATAGAAATGAGGAGGCAGCAGTGAATAAGAAATAATAGGCAACACATCAAAAGATAAGTGCACCAGATTACATGTTCTTTATTGAATTTAAAATTCTAACCTTTGTATATATAAGTGACAGTGATGAACATGTTCAGTACATTGTTGTCATGGAAGTGTCTGCACTTCAGTGACCAACGGAGGGAAAAGAATACAAGTAAATATAAGGACGAAAGCAATTACACTGATTAGAGAGGCTGAGAAAGTCATCAAACCGTCTTAGAAGATGGAGCTTAGCAAGACACTTGATTAGGTGAAGGCCACTATTTTCTAACAGCCATCTGCCTTTAACCCTTATTTAACCAGGCATGCTCACTGAGGCCATTCATATTAACGGCACGAGCCCGAGGCAGTTGTGGCAGTTGCTTTTGAAGAGCTAATTAAGATTTGATGTCTGGATGCTTTTATGCATCATGGTGCTGAAAACATGTTCAGTCTCAGCATTGTAGTATATTCTTTACAAGCCAGTTAGGTCACTGCAACCCAATTATGCCATGGCAGGCTCATTTACAGACTTGGCACAATTAAGATAAGGCTGTGGCATTTAGCTAAAATCAAAAGCCAACCTGGAGCCATTTAACAGCTATGATGTGCAAAAACAACAAGACATTCATCTCAGAATCACATAAGCCAACAATAAGTCTGCAAACAGTGCTCCTCAAAAGCACTATTGATCACAAATGATCTTTTTTATTTTAAACACCTCAGTAACAGCTGATGAGTGACTCGTTACATGCAGCAACTCTTACTCTTGTTTTCAATATGTAATGGGAAATAATTAGATGGCCAGATTATCATTTGTATAGCACTTTTCTAAAAACCAAGGTAACAAAAGTATCCCCTATCAAGACAAACAAACAACAAATAGGTTATGGGTTGGGTTGAATACAGACAGTTATGCACAACAAAATAATTTTGCACATCTGAGGGATAAACATCATTATAAATCATCAAACTACTGTAATTCTCTGGTGATTTCAGTTTAGTTCAAAGAAAAGTGAGCAGTTTACCCATTGACCTTTCAACAAGCCTTGACCCCGGGTCGGTCTGCTCAGCTCACTTTCCCAAGTGACCTTTTAATCGCCTAATCGCCTCACATGGGCTGTCTGTGCTGTTCCTGCATCACCTTTCGCTCCCTCACACAACTGGGGGCTGGCTGTCAATCAAATGTTTCCAGGCCATTCGGTGTGAAATGATAATGCCTCTGGTCACTCATGTTTTTTTCATGCTGCTACAGATGTTGTGGCTCTCCAGGGGCACGTTTAAAGACGAACGGGTTCACTGTATGTTTTCACCTATTGCATGCCATAATGTTATTACATAAAATAATGGCCAGGGAGTGATTACAATCTTTATTTTTAGCCATAGGCTACATTATACATGCTGCTGTCATGCCCTGTTCATGTTTAAAGCATGCTGCTGTCAGCTGATGTGTTTGCAAATATGCGTGAGTTCCTGAAAATTAGATGCAGTGTAATGTAATCAAAGGTCCAATGTTTCACATATCTGTCTTCTTTGAACATGCTTGCATTTAAAGAGATTCACTTGTCCTTATGAAAAAGAAAAAGCATGTTACTATTTTGAGTAAGTGAGGCCACTCAGAGGGGAGATATAACAGCGGTTAAATTTTCAAATCCTAAATGATCTATGTGTAGTCTTTGACTCCCCCTACTGCTCATTCATCTCAAAGTCTGCAGCTGCCAGTGATGTCTATGATGCTGCCTTCAAGGTCCCCTCTAAAACTTCCACTTTCGATTTCATGCCCAAGTCGCAAATTTGGCATTTATGTGCTTTTGTTTGAAAATAATTTCAATGTAAAAACAATGTCTTAACTGTGTCCTTAATGTCTTGACTGTGTTTGAATTGTAATATTGAACATGTGGAGTTGCTGAAGGTGGATCTTCATTAAATAGCCACTTGATGCCTTGAAGTCTTAACCTGATTGTCCCTCAGGGAACTGAGGTAGATTGTATCCTGCCTTTGGTACTTTCTTTTCACTCATATGGATTTGCACTGCAGAGTGAAAGGGGATGAATGACATTTCATTCAGCAACTACCAATGTAATGCTCTCTTGACGTTCAAGAGAAGTGTAATTTTAACTGTACTTGTCATGCTGTTCAATAAAAAATGAAAAATTGGCGAAGTACAATTAGATAGTTAAGGGTGTTTCATGTGATGTTTACAAACAAGACAAAAGACAACAGATTTTATTTTATAGTTCTATATTGGGCAGTTCTATGTGGCAGATAAATTCTTAGATGAGAAAGTTACTTGTCTGGGCTGATGATCCCCTCCAGCTGGGCCTGAAGAGAGGAAAAATAAATGAGCTGGGAGCAAGTTCAAAAGCCCTTACTACTTCCAGTCCCATCGGTGGCTTCATCATTACTGCACGTCAGAGCTTTGTTCAAACCCATAGAACTTTTATTTTAAATTCTAGTAGAGATCCTAAGGTTTCCAAAGTCACCAACTATGTCCAGGGAAATGTGTATAAAATAATGCACAAGACATAGATATTTTCTATTTGATGTAATGCTGCAGCCATAAAACAATGGCATCTTGGATTTGAATATTTCACTCAATATAAGTGTGATGTAGCTTCAATGAAGCTGCAACCAGCAGATACAGAATATGTATTTGATGTTATACAATATGTTAAAAAATATTTTTTTCTATAATTTTGAAGCTAATTAAAGGGAAATTTAAGGGAAAATCCAGGGTTTGAGTGGTTAAGAAGCGCAACACAGCTACACTCACTACTATTCTGGGGAATGCTCAGCGTTCTTTAGTCACCACCAATGGGATTATGAGTTTACAGTTGTGTCTAGTACATCAGTGTCACATAGGAAAAGGCTGGCTATTGCGAGCTCATGAAAATTGGAAAACTACAATCCTCTCCTCATTTAAACCTTACATTGTGCTTATATGCAATTATGAATCTCCTTACTTTAAGCTGCTGGTTGTGTGTCTTCAGAAGCTGAATCTCCTCTGCTTGCTTCTGCTCTTCCACCTCTCGCTTCTCCCTCTCCCTCTTCTTAACTGCCTCACACTCAGCCTTGTATTGGTTCACCTGCATCTCCAGGTCCTGGTATTCATTCTGCAGTTCACGGATCTAAACATGTAATAAGACTTTAATATTTGCATGAGTTTATTCCACACAGAGAAAGATGTACTGTATGTAAAATAAATACTGGTGGATTGCACCACAGTGACTATTCACAGAAAAGGTTCTCTCTGCTGAACGGAAACACACCTAATTGGCATAATTTCTTTGGTCTGTATGCAAATTGTATGCAAATTGGTCTGCATGTGCCACGATAAATTAAAGCAGGCAGGTATTGCAAAAATTCAGATTTCTTATTTTATACATCCCTGCATTTATGTATAGATGTAAGCCACATATGCACCTAGGTCAATTAACTTACTCTGGTCTCCATGTTACTCTTGCCGTGCTCAGCGTACAGGACCTTCCTGAAGCCGAAAGCCGTGCTGCTCTCATACAGCGTCTGATAGGCAGCTATGGTCATTCGAATCTCATCTCTCACCCTTGACAGCAACAGGCCCCTCTCAACACAGTTTATGGTCACCTGTCTGATCAGCTCATCTGAAGGAATTCACAGATAGGAAAATTAGGAGGAGAGGACAGCTGGCTTTGCATCCACAGGGTGAATGTGAGGCCTTCGTTAGAAAGTGAAAGCCTGATGGGGAGGAAGTCTAGCCAGAAAAATATTACAAAATGGATCATAATCAATGTATCTATGTATAGCTTGAGTATAAAGCAGTGTGTACATTTACCAATGGGTATGAATAAGGAGAGAGTAGTGCCAGAGAGGGGGCAACAAATCGCTAAAACTGGGCTTAAAAGAGTCAAATGAACAGCGGTCAATGGGACTTTTCCATAAAATCAGCTCTCTAAATTTTAAGATTGTTTTTTTTTTTTTTTTTACTGTGCTTTGATGAAAATTGTCAGATGATGATACATAATTCTATGTGCTTAATTTTTTTCCTCTAGTTATGCAACCAATCAACACCACATAGCCTCAAAGCTAGTGGAAATCTTCTGAAAGTTCCATAATTTTACAACCATAAAATTCACGTCAGCTTATAATTATGTCTTCATAATAAATATTGGGGTTTGTAACTGACAGTGAGCAATCCAAATCAAATGTAGTGATCATTTTATAGAATTTAGCCCCATTGAGTGCCATGTATTTAACTGTTTAGCAAGTTCTCAGCACTGCCCCCGATGCCCAAAAGACAGCACTGCACTCTTTTTTCTGTCTCACAGCAGACAATGGCTGTATGGTTCGGCTTTCTCTCTCTATAGGCTTTGGTAGTGCCCTATGTATGTGCAACATCATGGACGTGGATGGAAGATTTGAATTCCTCATATAAAGCTCATCCACCATCTTGGCCCCAGTGACCTGAGTGATCATGAGCATCTATATCCATCTCTCTCCAGTCAGCCACCTTACCAAAGCATTGGGAGTAGAGCTCCCTGCGGACAGGACAGATGCCCGTCTCTTTGGCCTGCCTTTGTTGCAGCTTCAAATCCAGCTGCTCCTTTAGGTTCACCACATCCACTCGGGTGCAAGGTGTGCTGGACACCTGCTGCACCCACAGTTGGTCATCTTCCATCCATTCCCTGCAAAAGAAACAGTTGAGTTAGGTAAGCAGCTGAATGTAAATGAGGCCTAATCATAACAGGAAACGTGTTTCCCACTGGCAAATTCCAAAGGTTGCCACGGTACTCTCAGCTAGATTTTTTAACTAAAACAGGGCCTTTAAAATGATAGTAGGTTACATAGCTGGCAGAATACGCAAACAAAATTCAGCAGTAACCGGTGGCTGGTGTTACTTTCCACCCTGGCCTTGACTCAAGTCCACTCAAGTGCTGCACCTTTTACACACAACTCCCAAAACCTGTGATGGAGTGCAGTGTTCAGTGTAAAAAGTTGTAACAGTCATTTGGACAACCATAAAACACTGCCAAATGAGAAAAACTGTACCTAGGTGGAAGGATGGCATTGAGGACCTCCTGGTTTCGCTGCACGCTGTCCTCAGCTGAGGCTGATTTGGGTTTGGGAGCTGGCGCAGGGCCAGAGCCAACAGGCTGCCGAGGGCTCCCTCTCGAAGGGCGTGCCTGCAGTGAAAAATAAGGCATGTTTTTAATCCCCTGTAATTCAAATGTGAAATATTCATCTGATGAGCAGGCCTACTGTCTTTGTTGGACTTATGGATATATTTGGATTTTGCATGTATAGCATGTAAACGAGTTGTAAACAATCATTTGTCCCTCAGTCCCCCATCCTTAACGTTGACTTACCAATGGTGATTTTCTGTCCGTGCTTCTCAGCACAACTGGATTATCGTATTTCAGCAGAGACTCAGCTGAAGGAATCATTGTGTTTCTCTGCAAAATCCGATCTCTCTGAAAATATTAAAGCTGTAGACATTTAAACCATCAAGTTCTTTGTTTTCCCTCAGAAACATTTGCGTTGTTGACCAAAAAGTTTATCTGTCCAGTGTCCACAAGTTACGTTGCCATGGTAACAGCGCACAGTTCCAGTGTTCCAAGCCGCGTTCCGGTTGAGTTCCAGTTGAGTTGAATGAACGGTTTTTGAAAACAAATATACATTTAAAAGGCATAAACAAACAAACAAACAAACAAATAATAAATACTACATGTAACCTTTACATCTCTCTCTACATATATAAATGTAATCACCATTTCTTTTTTAGAGATAAAACTCGTGGACAAGGTGGAGTCAGGTAAAGGTTGAGAGAGATATATATTGTTATAATATCGCTAATATATATAATATATTGTTAACTAACTTGTCAAATTTCACAGATATTAAATCACCTTCCTTTATAAAAGTTACAGAAGCATAATGAGAACGGACCATATCAAATTGACTTTATTTCAAGCGGGGGGGGGTACTTTAAATAAATAGTGGAGGTGATGTTTTGTGAACGCTAACGACTATGTTATTCTGCTTCTATCATTTTGATGTAGGTGACTTAGATCAAAATTCACACATCATGTGCAAGAGGGAGGGCGATCTAGACCAGGTGGCTTTGTCTTCTGCTCATGATGTGTCAGTTAGAGGCGCGACCGACAGCCATACCTTTCTCCTTTGCTGAGTCAACTGCTGATGCCAACGTTTCCTACAGTTCCTGAAGGCAGCATGTGGTCGGACTCGAGCGGTGTTTCGCTGATGGCGCAGCGGTCAGCTGATGCAAAGGTGTCACATGGTGTTTGCAGGCAGAGGAGATGCCAGAGAGTGAATAACAAGCTGGGGCTCCTAACAAAGTGTTGGTTAGTGTCTGTTCTTGGTTCTTCACATTCAAACGTCCGGCAGCATGGCTTGGACAAAGTACCAGCTATTCCTTGCGGGACTTATGCTCACAACTGGCTCTATCAACACGTTATCTGCAAAGTAAGTAACGTATTGCTGATCAAATGGTTGTGTTGTGTGTTTGTAAAGTCATTTTGACTCAGTACTGTTGGAGCAATGTAACTAGACTAACAGAACTTGGACGGTGTGTTGGCGCTTGAAATTTATACTGTCATTAATTAGGGAGCTTATCGGTTAAATAACCTAAGTACGTTAGTTTATTACACTGTTACGATGAATTATTAACCGAGAAAACGTTCCTAGTTCAGCTAACTGTAGCTAGCTTGTAGTAGCTAGCTAGTGAACAATAAACTGGCGCTGACACAGCTTGTGCAGAACATCGTTAGCTAGATAGCTTTGCCAAACTGTCTGATATCAGGCCATATATATACTGCTAGCAGGTAGACATCTTATCAATTTGAAAGTGTTATGGTCGTCTATATGATCTTGTCGTTGTTTAGAAAGTAATCTGTGCCCAAAGGCATGCATTTCGGCTTTATTCAAAGTCTTGATAAGATTACTGCCTGGAAGCTGTTGGTGGATTGATTAACTTCTAATATTGGGCTGTTTCCGGTCACAGTGTTATGAGATAGATAACGTTAGCCTAGGTTAGCCCCACAATTGTATTATCCTAGTTACTAATATTAGAAATACGTTTTAATAGGCCACGACTCAGGTATTCACTCTCAGTCAAACTTAAGTAATAGCGTAGTTACAGCCTTCTTTTTAGGTCAAAAGAAACTGGCGTGACCAATGACTCCTATATTTAAGTAATCCCTCACTACCGTCACATGTGGAGAGATGGGAGGACAATTTGCCATTTCAGCAAAACTTTTGTAAATGTTAAGCGTTTTAACTTCTCTAATAAGACGCTTGACACGGAAATGTTCAGTCCAGTTGTACTTCTGCTACCGCCTGCTTGCCTCAGTATGGATGATGTCAGCAGAACAGCAGCCCGGTATAAAACTGTTTCCCTGAATAAAGGCTTTAATACATGTGTACTGTTCATGTGTTAGATCCAACAAGCTGTGTCATGCTGCTCATAGCAGGATAGACACTGTAGCAATAGACAGGTAAGGTTTCAATACAGAAACCTAAGTCTAGCCACTTTATTGTGTTGCTTCAATGGTAATGACGCCCTAAAACTGAGATCTGTTACATGATGCAGGCCCGTGTAGTTATTTAGTAGGAATTTCCCCTTTCTCTTCATGCAAGGTGACTGTAACAAGTGACCGAGCACTGTATAAACATATCTAATCCAACATCACAAAAACTCAGTTACTACAAATGACTTGAATGTCATAGGTGACTGAGTTCAATCAGCAAGCATATTCTAGTCTAACAAGAGTATTGATGAGCCACAGAGCTTGTGCGTCTGAGGGAAAGAGCTATGTCATCACTTTTAAAAGAGTACATTCCCTTGTCTTGCATATTGAACCAGACGAGACACTCACATGCCAGTCATGCTTCCTCTGATTGTCAGGCAATAAAAGTCAAAGGGTTAAAGCATTAAAAGCTTAAAATAAAGCACTTATTAACTTAGGGTACTTGTCTGAGTGTGCAGTGTTTTACATAAGCACATAATTAAACAAATGTGTCTTCTGTGGATGTTTGAGTATGTAAAATATCATAGCAAATTTTAATGTTTTCTTGTCTGGCAGATGGGCTGACATGTTCACAGCAGCGGGTTGCCATAATGACCCTCCACACACATTCTCTCACCCATTTGTACAGGTACAGTAATGTTATCTCCAAAAAATGCTACAGTTGATTGTTGTTTATCATTACCACACATGTGCATCATTTATTTATTTATTGTACATGTGAGACAAAAAAGAGACAAATATAAACCAAAGGTACAACATATGTGCATGAGAGGTAAGAAGCCAAAAGTCATTTGCAAAAAAGCAATATAACAAAAGCATAAAAGCATAATGTATGGCAAAAATAAAACAGATGGGAAATACATTAATAATACATCAGAAAAAAATAAGGAAAGCAAATGGAAAAAAGAAGCAGAAAAACGATTTGTGTATATATACATATGTTCAATTTTGAAATTGAGAATTTATTAATTTTCGGTCATGTCATTTGGACATAAAGGGAGATGAAGATGATTAGACTTGCCTTGTGGGATATGACTGAAAATTTGAATTACTTTGAAACAAATTGTTCTCTTCCTGTCTGTGCCCAAAAGTGATTCAAATCAAAATTTTAACCCATCCTCCCTCTCTGTGTCCATGTCTGTGTGTTTCTCCCACGTTCCCTGCCCAGGCAGTGGGTATGTTCCTTGGCGAGTTCAGTTGTCTCGCCGTCTTCTACATCTTGCTTTGCTATGACAGACGCAGCCCAGAGCCCAAGATCAACCCGGGCCAGAGCTTCAACCCGCTCCTCTTCCTCCCTCCTGCCCTGTGTGACATGACCGGGACCTCCATTATGTATGTTGGTAAGTGCCCACCGCAGTTATTTACTACTCAGCTGCCAAGTTGTTTTGTTTTCAATTGTGGGCTAAAGCTCAGTCAATTTTTTTTTTAAAGGAACAGTTCACCTAAAATAACAAAAAAACAAAGATATTTTCCAACTTTCCTGTAGTCTAACTGCCCGTCTTGATAGGTTCTGTGTGATTTGGTGAGGTTTTCAGTCTGCCACGATCTCCCCTGTCTCAATGGGGCTGGATGGGTGGTCTTTTGTGGTGCTGAAACTGTTAAAAATTTACATCTGAAAAACTCAACAGCAACAGCTCTTTCCAAATACAATGACACTCAACATAATCCACAGCTTTCAGGGGTGAAGAGTTTCATTGGGAACTATTTCTTGAAACTATGTGGATGGAGCAAGTGTGGACAAGTGAGAGAATATGGGTTTCTGTATTTTGGGTGAACTGTTCCTTTAATTTGAATAGAGAAAATTGCCTACAAGCTTATCTAGAGTGCTTTCACTATACTCAGAGCTTAATCCGTAGTCTTGATCTCAGGATAATCATTTTAAAAGTCCGTACCCTCATCCACTGTGTTGTGTTTCTGTGTCAGTGGAACTAAGGTGTACTGTGTATTTCTAGATCATCAGTGAACCAAATGTAACTGTCTATTTTCCCTGTATATCAGCTGGTCGTGATGTTAGCGATTGTGACTTCTACATATTTGGCTATCTCCTCTGCACAGTGGTTAGAGCCATAAACACTGCCATGCTAACAGGCATAAAGAGAGGCTGGTAGAAATGCTTGGGAATTAGCTGAACCCTTCAAGTTCCCAGGTGTCCTGTGTGCTTCTATGCAATGAAACCATTTGTTTGTTTTTCTAGCTCTCAGCATGACAAGTGCCTCCAGCTTCCAGATGCTGCGAGGTGCCGTCATCATCTTCACCGGCCTGCTGTCCGTGGCCTTCTTGGGCCGCCGCTTGGTGGCCAGCCAGTGGCTTGGCATCCTGACCACCATCCTGGGTCTGGTGATCGTGGGCCTGGCCGACTTCCTCAGCGGCAGCCAGGATGAGCGCAAACTCAGCGACGTCATTACCGGTAAGGGAGTGAATTTCTGCCCAAGCCTGCTGTAAATTCTGTGAAAATAATCTGACTTTGGATTGGAGGATTCAGTGGTGTTGCATCATGACTGCGAGGAAATTACAACTGCACAAATGAGAAATTAAAATAACTGAACCAGATTGCCCTCTAAAACAAAATAAAGTATGGCTCTAATATTGATTTATGTTTGTATTATGACAAAGTAGCTGAGGAAAACCTTTACCAAAACCATCATGAGAAACAAAATAGAGTGGAAATCAGGACTAAAATTACCCCTTAACACCAACATGAACCTACAGAGGAAATACTGTATGACAAAGTGGACTTTGTTTCCTTTCCTTAAACATGCAGAATTTTCTTCTTTTTTTTTTTTTTGTCATGCAGGAGACCTTCTGATCATCATGGCTCAGGTCATCGTTTCTGTGCAGATGGTCCTAGAGGAAAAGTTTGTCTACAAACATGATGTCCATCCTCTGCAGGCTGTAGGGACTGAAGGTACAGTGAACATTCATCTGCACTTACATGTAACATTTTGGATTTTAACCCGAGAAACTCACACTAAGTGCAATTTCCAGCGCAACTGGAACAAAAAGAAAAGGTTTCGGTTCTTTAAACATCAGCACTAGGGTGTCTGTTCCTCAGAATCAAAGAGCAAACGGTTTATTCTGGTTTCACCATTATCCCACTGAGGTTCAACAATCATACAGGCAGATATTCATCTTAGAGCAGGAAGAAGTACCAGTTTCCCCCCCTGATAACAGCCTCAGTAGTCCGGAATGCAACACAACCACAAGACAAGCTGTGTTTTGAACAAGGGACATGACTCTCGCTTTTTGGGTTTTTTTTTTTTTTTTTTTTTTTTCGGT
>OMKZ01011041.1:1025-26680 GCA_900302535.1 Neoniphon sammara | reverse complement strand
ATCGCTGAAAAGTTAGAATAATGAAACTTTTTTTTTTTTTTTTGCACTTTACACAAGAACACCTTATTATAAATCACACCTAGGTCATCACAGAATCACTCATTTCTATTCGCCCTCCTTCTCTAATTCTCTCCTTCACTCCAGAGAGTGAAAAAATAGAGTAATATATATGAAATCCAATAGATGCCAACGGTGTTGTTTTGACAGTGAGGGAAAGAGAGAGAGCACGAGAGAGAGAAAACGGAAAAAAACCCTCCTGACATGGGATGATAAATGTATGGCAGAGGTGGAAATGGCTTCCTCCTGATTTGATATGGAGTGCTCTGCCTGTCCCTCTTAATCTCAAAGACTCGGTAACATATTCATTGGCACTGTCAGACACACTGCTTTATGGGCTAAAGGTGGAGAGTGGTGCCACGTGCTCTTATCTGCAAAAACCCATGTGCAACTTTTGGCATTTCAATACAGCTGCACGCAGAGCACTGTATAGGATGTTCACACAGGGGCTCTCAGTTCACGCAGGAGTCAATGCATGATTCGTATCTTCAAACCAAACTGATACATGCATTTGCAAAGCCAGACTAAGCGGCAAACACGCCTTTTACGTCGCTTCATTAGGCTGGTTAAGGTGAACATTATGACCAAAATGATCAAGCTAATCAGGACACTCTGGCAGCAGGTATAAACAGATGCTCATCAGTCAATCTCTATCTTTCTATCCATCTCTCTCTCTCACACACACATACACACACAAAAAAGTGAGTTCCCTCCCTCCACACGTTCTGTCTGTTTCCGCCATGCAGCGCTGGGTAAGCTGCTGCCGGTTATATAGAGAGGCTGCAGAGGCCCCAGCTGACCTGGGCTCTGCCATGCTATGAATCTTTCATCACACCACCTCTGCTACTGCTGCTCTCCACTACACCCATCGCTCTTCTCCACTCTCTGCCTCCCAGCCCCCGAAACACTGCACAAAAATATCCATTTTAAGCGTGTAGCATTTTGACATCAATAAATCATTACTAATATGAATGTGGAGATCTTAATACAGTTACCATAAACAAACGAGATAATCAATGAGAAGACTGGCAGCATCTTCTAGCCAGTATACTGAATTTTACACTTGGTAAGAAATGTGCTTTGTGGCATAAAAACAAGAAGAGGGCACTGTTCTGCCAATGCAAACAGAGCTGAACATTTTAGAGTTTATCACAATGACAAATGATGCAAAGAAAGGCCAATGGAAGAATCACTTCCAACATTTTATTATGTCCTTATTTCTCTTCAAATCAAATTCACATGCCACTGAGGGAATTTTTTCTTCAACAAAAGAAACGCAGTTTCCTGGAAATGTAGTCGTAATTACATTGCCTCTGACAAAACCATTAGCATGAGATAGAGGCTATCAATCACCTCAGCCATGGTCTAATTTGTTTACAGTAATTATACCAAGGTATCACAACTAATTTGACAAAAATATGCTGATGTGTAAAATGCTGTGTGGTACCTTTAACCCCTTGAACCCTTGGTTCTCCTTTAAATTTCCCCTTAAGTTAAAAATGCTGACAATGGAAAGAAATAATTATACCTTTTTCCCCAAAATGCATTTTCAACTGTTTTGGGAATTTTGTAGAAATAACTGTCCAAGTCTTGAAACCACAAGTGGAATTACCTCACCTACCTCAACTTACCTGAACTTTTGCAGATTTATTTACTTGTTTTAAAGTTACATCCACTAAGACTGGTCTGTGAATCAGCCATGATACATATTACAGCAAATATGGACAAATAATTTGCCATTACAGTCATGTTATGAGAATCAGACTCACCATAAAATTAAGTCCACAGTTGACCTAACTGTTGTGGCCTGCATTCTAATTTAAGTCAATGTAGCTTTATGAAAGATAAGATTTTAAAACCAAACTCTAGATGAAATGACTTGTTAAGAGGGAGATTTTCTGCAGTGTACACTCACTCCATGCAGAGCATCAGTACCCGGGCCCCGCTCTATGCCATGCATCTATTATTCAACATGGGATGTAAAAAATGTCAAAGACAGACGGGCAGAGAGGGGAGGGTGGTCCAAAGAAATCAAGATAGATACTGCTGTGAGAGAGAGTAAGCTTAAGAAAGAAAGGGACGGCTAAAGGAAAGAAAAAAGAGGAGAGATGGTGGAAGGGGTAAACTTCATCCCAGTGCACCAGTCAGTCCTCTTTCAGAGCTGGAAGAGCGAGTTGAAAATAACCTACTTGTTTTGTTTTTCCATCCCATCAGCAGGGATGGATTCAGGGAGCAGGCAGATGAGGGACAGATAGGGAGAAAGGATGAAAATAACGAGGAGGATAAAGAAAGAGTCACCTCGAGCCCTCTCACGAATGTGTAAACACTCGAGAAACACGGCCCATCTAACAGGCACTATTCAAATTCAAATGCCTCTCTTCTTAACCTCCAGTCACTCCTGTCACTCCTGTCACTCCATCTCTCGGTGGTCCGGAGAGAAGGTGTGGTGTTCAATTATCCCTCTCTTTACAGGACGTGTGCGACGACCTTGGCCACCCCGGCTTAACTTTAAATGAATAACAGAAGGGGCTTTTATTGAAAGTGAAACAGTACAGCACATGACAGGCAATTACTCTTAGTGATGTCAGTCTGTCAAGGGGTCACTCCCGCCGCCATTGTTGTTTTGCGCTGCTCCTCCCGCTCGCCCGACTTTTGATAGACGTTTCTTTAGAGTTTAGGCCCGGCATCTCTGGCAGTTTGTGGCTGCGCTCGGACAGAAACTCAATATGGGCCAGTATGGGTATGAAAGCGCTTGGAGAACGAGGCAGGAGGGAGGAGGAACGACGGCGATGGTGACTGAGGGTGAGCGAGCGAGACGACTCCTTTAGAAGTGACAGAGAGAAAGCGGTAAAATATGACTCCCCAAGACTTGAGGAATGGTCTTTGTTCTGGGGTGTTGTAGTGAAACAGTCATGTTTTATTCATCCCAGTGTCTTTTAATTTCCATTTGCATGCATAGCACATTACACCACAGTTAGCCCTGTCCAAGTCCTCTGGGACAACTGAGACAGCATGATCAAATCTTGAGTGACAGTGAAACACTATGGAGGATTTCAAAAGCACTGCAACATTTAGGGAGAGAAAGCCTCCTCCATTTTATCAATACGAATGCAAGCAGGCTTGCTGTGAAACGCAAGCAGCAGTGGCCTTTTTGAATTTTTGTCAACATAACTGCATCCCATTCCCCCATTGGGCATTGAGTTGCTGCTCATCTCCTCCATAAAGGAAGAGAGAATTTGCAAAACGGGAGGAGCTCTTTTCCCCAGGGCCCCAATTAAAACTTCCTTTGGCAAAGTGGCAGCTTTTTATCCCTCACTTTCCCGATGTTTTCGCCACATCTCCTAACAAACTGCAGGGAAGAGGCAGTGAAGGCAGGCTATTAGAAAATAAGCGCCTTGTGAGAGTGAGAGAGGGAGGAGGGGACAAGATAGGCGGGAAGAGGGAAAGAGCAAGAAAGCTATTAGTCACGCATTAGTCAGAAATTACGGAATAATTTCAAATGTTAAAACTCCATATCTGGTATTCAGAGTCATTATTATACGGTTTGCTTGAACCTTGGGGATTGAGTGGACTGCTTATGCAGAGCAAGAAAGACAACTAGTGAATGGATGGGAGTTGGTCATAGTGTGGGAGGAAAGTCAATGCAGAATACTAAGAACCAGCTGCAAGAGGTCTTTTAAGTTTAACTATGATACAGGCGGATGCAGCAGCTGCAAGAAGCAAAAGTGATTTCTGGCTTCGCTTATCCATGTTTGACAGTTTGTCATATTTCAAGCACAGTAAGGATTTTGATCCAGTTGAGAGCTTACCACTGATTCTGACGGATAGCAGATGCCCATGTGTTTATATTCACAGTATGGGACTCTACCTCAAATCGCAACTGAAATTGCATTGATTGATTTAGTGTGCACATGTGAGCTGGTCTGCGTGTGTATGTGTATGCACATCCATGCTTGCACGTCTCTGCATTTCAAGTTTCCACAGTCAGCCTCGCTCTTCCTCAACATGTTGCTTCTCCCTTGCTGAGAAGCAATCAGATATGTAATGATTAGCTGGCTCCTCTTAGAGCTGCCTTTGCTACGTTTGTGGGGCTGGAGAAGGCTCCTTGATCACTCGCTAAAATGTCCTCCCGTCCTTTTGCTCTCATCATATCCTAAGACGTCAGAAGAAGCTTGTTGTTGCTCAGAAAAAAAGTATCCAACTGCACCAGACCATCAGATTCAATTATCAAACACAAAGCCCATAGCAGCACAAAACCTACGGTACTCAATGACAGATGGAAAATATGAAATATGTTTTCACAAATGAAAGGGGGAGTGAGGAGAGAAGTATGAGACGGTGGAATAGGATCATGAGCTATTTTGATTAAAAAACATTATCCACTGATTGCCGTCTATCTATCTCATCTATCCTATTTCTTCTTAGCGTAATTTGCAGCTGGCCACAGATCTGGAAGAATAAAAATAGCCTCTTACTCATGGTTACAGCTAAATACCATTCCATCCTTCTAATGAACTCGAAGAGGCTTCGCATGTTAAAAATAGTTGGAATTGTACACGACTTTAAGAGGGAATCACAGATTGGGGTGGAGAGGTCATGAATAAGTTGGAAGGTTATTTATGGCCAGTTCTTATGTGCTTCTTTATAAAATCAGTCACGCAGGAAAAAGGGAAAAATGGGGGGAAAAAATAATTTCAATGGAATTTTCACAAAACAGGGTGAAGAGATGCTCACAGAGAGTCAAATCTTTGGGAACTTTTAAAAAATAAAGTTAGTGTTGACAGTTTTCAACATCACACACCAGTGCATCCTAAAGGACAAAGTGTAGACAAAGAGTTTGCATGTACACACAGCATAAATTAACATTAATACCCAAGCTTTAAGTCTCTGTAAACAGTACTGACAGTCAGGACCACTTTTTCTAAATTGTGTGTGATTCATGAGTCTTGCCAGCCCTTTTCCTCTTGTGTTTCAAGTAAGGTCGCTCATTCATTCTAATTGGACTCATCAACACCCTCATCACTGCCATAATCAACACACTGTTACTTTGATTGGTCAAGGACAATGTAAGCGGAGGACTTAAGTATTGTTGGCCTGAGACGAGATCCAACCGCTGATGAACTCCTCTTACATAATCTGCCTTACTTCTGACATCAGGAAAACATCCACAAAAGCACCAGTTTCATTCTGAATAAATAGGCAAATCAAAACTCTCCTTTAGGATGGACATCAGGTGGTAAAACGAAAGCAATGCATGGTTTCAGATGAGCTCACCTGCATCTTCATTGCAGTGCTCCAGAGCATGTAAACATTCCCATCGGTTTGAGACTGACATATTAACGACACTGATCCACAGTTATTTCACTCCCAACACAGATAAGGAACCCACCATTGCTTCCCACAAATGAAATCAGGAGCCATATCTCACACTGGTACATGACATGTTATGAAATATTGAGGCAGCTATGCAAGTTGGGTAGGTGTTTTGATGGCCCTGTGTCTGTGTGTGTGTGTGTGTGTGTAGGGAATGTGACAGCAGGGATCAGATAGCACTGAATGTTTCCCAGACTGGATGTAGAGTCTGTCTGATATAAGGGGGAATGGGGAGATTGTCTCAGATATTTATTGACTGCAGCACTGGTGGAAGCAATGGCGGCACAGAGAACAGCACTGGAAACTTTTGTGCTTTCAGTTTCCACAACTCCAAACTCATGTTATATGGACTTCCTCCACATATCTTGATGAGACCGCACACATTGCTATAGATAGCGCTCGTCGGCTGGCCCATGACACAATACTCCTTGTCGTATCTAATTTCGCTGTACCTGTCCTTCCTATACAAAACATGCAATATTATTTTTCCACATAGTTCCAAGCTTGAAGCGAGCACTCTCCCAAAGCCTGTCCCTTAAAGCCTGTGATTTGCAAGTTGGCGGGAGATAATTGAAGATATGAGCACAACAAACTATCAAGTCAACATCCACACTTGTGCCACCCCTTCTGTGGGTTCTGCAAAAGGCCGTTTCAGAAGATAAAGCCACACAATTCTGTCACTAAAGATTAATCCGTGCCACTCCGCCTCCTACTGAGCACACTGTTGAGGGGACAAGAGGAGAATGTCTGCATGCATGGGGGAGAGAGACAGATTTATAAAAAGGAATGACAGTGCATTGTCTGCCTGCACCATTCACTTTGGTCTTTGCATGGAGGGAAGGGAGTGTTAGATGCAGCACAGAAGACAGAGGAGAGAGAAGAGCGAGTGGGAGATGCAGGGGTCCCATCAAGGGAGAGGAGGGGTTGTTGTGGAATGGCTCCCTACATTAATTTAGAAATAATAAAATGCTTGCTTTCTCTCCCTCTTGCACACACGCATAGTCAGCACTTTGGTTTTCATAGCCTATTGTATCTGTACCCCACTGTTACTCTACATATTTAGGCATTATCAAATGTGAACTCAGCAGTAGCAACAATAGGCCTATGTTAAAAGACATACAGCTGCAGTTTGTCCACAACAAACCACCTCAATTGAAATTATTGTTGCATGCAATATACAGCTAGCATAAATTAATAATATGCAAGATAGAACAATCAACTAGCTAGAGCAGGAAACCAGGCCATAAAGCAATAATGTTCAATGAAGTCCAACCAATAACTGCAGGTAGAGCACCAACCCATTTGCTACCAGCAAAATCACCAACACCAAGTCAAACATAAAGAAACTTAGGGCCACTGATAGAAAACAGCAGGCAATGCCAACGCTCCCCTCAGAGACATTTGGTTCGCACAGCAATTTGTACATTAAAACAATAAAATTTACTCACCAAGTCGACGTTTTGGTCCGTTGTTTCTCTGAATAAGTGTGGCTAGTCCTTGCATGACTAGCTAGCTAACAGTTATCCACAAAGTCCGTTAGCAAAGGTCTTAGTAAGCGTCACTGTCTTTGGTTATTCCTTCTCCAGTTCATTCAAAGTCCAGTTATCGTCAACAGTGAACTTTATGCAAGTTTGTGTCGTCCCTATAACTTCACCATCCGCTCCTTCATCATGTTGGAAAATCTCCCATGTCCCCAACAACTTTTCTTAATCCACTTCCATATCCCTTCCAATGCTAAGAAGTGAAGCTGGAGAGCCTGGTTGTAACTTTTTATACAATTCAAGCGACTGAAACTTTTCTCGGGCTTGCCGCGCTGCTAATGGGTGCATTTCTTCTTTCCTCTCTCTCTCCTTTTTAAGAGCACCTGGTTTATACTATCTTTCGCTCTCTCTTGCTATTGTAAACAAGATGGCTATCTCCACTTGACAGCCATCTTGATGAGTGATTGACAGGTGGCATCATGAGACCGGTAAAAAATAAAAATGATGAAGAAGCAGAACCCTGAGATTTTTTAAGCCTTCAAATGAATCAAACTATATAAACATATATGTACATAGTGAAATGCATTTTATGAAAAATCGAAGTAATAAAGAAGGGGGGACGGCCGTCAAGACCGTTTCCCGCCTTCAGTCTGTGCATGCACGAGCAGAGGCCTCCCGCCCCCCTTTGAAAAGCGGAAGTCATGTGAGGGACAAAGTATATAAGCAGCCTACAAGTCCTAATTATAAATAGAAAACTATTTTTTTATTATTAATTTATGCAATGTCATAAGTATTTGTGCTTGATTTTTGTAGGTAATGCTCCAAAAATGAAGACCTTCTGCCCTCCCACCTGCTCTGCTACAGGTGAGCAGACAAAGAAATGGTACGGTGGTAGTACCGCTGACTGATTAGCTACACTGGTCCAAACCCTTGGCAGACCTTTCCAGAGACCTTTTCCTGTCTCCCTCCTCTCACTGCTGCACACTGCAGAGGAGAAAGCCGTGGATTCCTCGGGGTAGTCATCCAATAATAAACATGGTGGGACTGAGGAACGCACTTAAGTAAGGGCATCACATCACAATACATTCCCACAAGCATGCCCATGTGGCTCTGCATATACTCAGCCTCACAGACATGTCTTTCCTGATGTTCCCTCCCTCTTGTTCATCTCTGCATCCGTCACCTTGTTTGCGAAGGAAATTGCCTCCAAGACTTCCATGGCCTGCGTGTATTGCCAACAACAAGGGCACATAAACACATGCGATGCATCCACATGTGGGAAATACAGACGGAGTGTCACACGGGCGGATTTGCATAGAGGCAAGTTCATTTTGTTCCTCGCCCTCTCGTCACCCTCTGATTTCCTCCTCAGCCACTTCTATTACCATCACCAACAGGAAACCTGTTATACAGCCTGACAGTGGTGGGTGTTTGCCTGTGTGCTAGTGCAACAAATAGTTGGAATACTAAATAGGTTTATACACTGCTTCTATATGGGCTCTGCAGCAGAAACAGGGTTGAATTATACATGCATTTGGAGATCACTGTGAGCACGTGCACGCGGAAAGAGAGAGAGAGAAAAAAACAAAGAGCACTAGAGGTCGGGGGTTGGCTGTGTAGAATCAGCTGTCAATTACCCTGCCCTCCAGTTCTCTGTCTCTGTCTCAGCTGCCCTCTGTCAACTACACTTGTTGAATTTGGATGTATTATTGTTTGTTCCCTCCCACCACCTCCCTCACTTGGTCCCTGTTGATTGCAATCTGCAGTCCCACTCTCCTGGCATTAAGTATGCAAGCCCTGCTGCATATGTGGTGCATTGGCCGTCAGCAATCAGCAAATGCCACCGTCTCCTGCTTTTTCTTGTACACGAGGAAAAAAAAAAACTAAATATGCAAACACGCAAAAATGAACAATGAGGGGAAAAACAAAAACACTTTAAAAGGAATGAATGTCGATGCGCAGACACGTGTGCAAGGGCATGCACATGCATGCATGCAAACAATTTAAATAACTGTGATTCACATACACACACCATTGTGCACTTGGGTGCTTAAAATGATAAAGCCCCCTGATCCTTCATTATCTCTCAGTACACAGCCTTGAAACTGCACCCTGGGAATAGGGGAGACATTATTTAATAAAAATTACATTTTTATGTTATTTTTTCTAAATTTCTGGCTTTAATATCTACAGTTATCTTCAAGATGCTCGATACACATCAGTGATTACTAGGCTATGAGATGAACTTGGCTGAACTTTTTAAATTAATATAGATTGGGACTTTGTTTAGCATGCAGTAAATAGTGCCAAATCTAGCATACTAATTCTTATTTCTAACAATCAGTGCTGAACAATACTTAATTATGAACCCTGATGACTGTCAGATTTAAAAGCTACTTTGACATTTTCTTAGCAAACCTTGTAGGAATACAGAATGGCAGAGTTATGCTTCTTGACAGGTTCACAGGGTTGCCGACTAAATCTCAGTTACTTTTTAGGCAGCGTAATGCAACTGAGAGAGGAGTCTGGAGGTTTTCCATGTTCAAAGGCATTTCTGAGACAGATGCATGTTGTCTGTCACTTAATGAAAACATCAGTGCTGGCGCTTTTATCTTTGAAACAGGCAGACGCCATTGATGATCACAGCTACCGCGAGAGCTGTGGAGCACCTACAGATGCTTCAATCTCACACACAGATAAGCTCGCTGTGTGTGCCTCTGACTGTGCCAGCCACAATCAAACCTGGATTTAAATAACTACAATTCAAAGTTCAGCAGTTGAGTAGGTTACTGCACTTTCTTTGTTCTTTGACTGGCTGACTCATTGCATGTGTGTTGAAATAATAATGTTTTTTAGCACGCTCACAAAATACATAATATGAAGAGTTTCATTTCAAATGCACACATCAAAGATAGCAAAAAATTAACAAATTATGGCACTTTTTAGAAAAAAAACTGTCTGGATCCTCTGTTCTAGATATCTGAAATGAAGAACTTTATTTAACCCCTCACAACCTGATTAGTACGACAATGTCACATACATATTCTGTAACAGCTGGATGCAATGCTTCATTGAGGATGCATCACACTTATAGTGACTGAAATATTCAAACCCAAGATGCCATTATTTTATGGCTGCAGCTTGACATCAAATAGAAAATGTCTAGATGTCTTGTGCATCATTTTATGCACATTTCTCTGTAATTCAGCAGGAAATATTTGGTCTCTTTGGAAACGTTGGGAAATCTACTAGAATTTAAAACATAGTTCATAGGTTTGAACCTTTGAACAAAGCTTGGTCGCACAGCAAACCATCGATGGGACAGCCAGGTAGTAAGGGTTTTTTAATGTGCTGATTTGTTTAAGAAGCCCTCCATCTGTACATTAAAAGGTGTAGGCTAAGTAGGGCCTTAAGCAATGCAAATGGAAAAAGGCTTCAACATGATGTTGGTGATATCTCCTAACAAAAACGTTTCAGTGGACTCAGCAGGGCCTGATTAGCTCTTTTGATCTTATATCAGGCCATTTTAACCCACTTCCTTCCATCCAATAATGGAGAGGCTTTTAGACCACGTTTGTGCATCCTTCTCTGCACCAGTGTGGCATATACCCAGAGGCCTAGCATAAATACCACTTTGATCTACCCACAATGGAGGAGTAGCTTAGGGATAATGGCGAGATCACCTTTCCAGCTCTCTCTCATCCACTCCCTGGAATATCACTCCAGCTGTAGTCAATAAGCACTGAAGTCAATAGAGGAAAAGGGCATCAGTGAAAAGAAAGCACCATTGGGTCAATGATCCAACCATTACTGTGAGATTAGCATTACTTGAATTACGTGGTCCAATGCTAAGCCCGAACAAAAGCTAACCCGAAGACATCCTTTTGCTCTTGTGAACTAAGGTTGTAAGGCAGCGGGAGGGGTGTTGTTGTGCGCTGCGAAAGAATGGCTAAAGCCTTTGTTTTGATTAGCGGTTTGACCCCAGAGATGGACTTGGCTTGCTCATTGTCAGCAAGAGACTGGAGGCGAGCGTTGGCATTCAGAGTGGATTCCTCGGCAGCCGTTTCACTCTGCAGGGATCAGCTGTCTGCCAAAACAGATTACACCGGGGATACTGACGCAATCTCTGGGGAACATTTTGACAGCTGACCCCTAAAAGTTGATCTCACATGAAAACAGCAGCGTATCACAGTGGACAGCAGTTAATACGCAGCAGGTTTAACATAGGCTTGGGTGTGTGGATTGCATAGTGAATGTCTTGTCCTCAGGGGTTAAGGTTAGGGTTATTGAGCCAAGCCTCGAATTGCTATTGAGAACAGGTGTGTCAAACAAATAGAAATGATAGAGTCGGGGTATAACCTACATTGTTTTTGGTATTGCATCCTTGATACTGTGTAATCCAATCTAATTTAACGAAAGTATAAATAGTACACTATTTCTTTTGTGTCTGCCTGTCAAGACAAAAAAAGTACAAGAGCGGGCCAAAAAGAAGCAGTTGGCAAAGCTGCAAGAAAAAGAATATTTCACGATTTTTCTTCCAAGGATCATTACTTACGAAACACACGCTTTCAGGTGTAAATCTATAGTGGTTATAGTAGTAGTCTGTCTTAAAAATTATGAAAATGACAGAAGCGTAAAAACCACTTGACTGTACAGTGTAATAACAGGTCAGCTATTACCCACCGTGGATCATTACATATCCCTGAACACCATTTTGTCACTTGTAATAATAACCCATTGCAGTTCAAGAAGCACTTTTGAACACCTGAGGATCACACAGACCTCTGTGTGTCTTCCTGACCCTGATCTTCGCATGTGTATAAACGGAGCACAAGAAAATACGTTCTTTTCAAAGAATAGCATAGTGCTTCTTCTGCCACCCACCTCATCTCTTGTCTCCCACGACAATTAGCACCCAATATTAGACAGCAACAGTCTTGAAACATATGGTAACATTTAGTCCCTACATTAAGCTCAAAAAATTTACTTAAAAGTATACTTAATATGTTTTCGGGGTTAAGTCTGTTACATTAAGTTACAGTTTTTTGCAGAGGGCTTGCAGTCAAAAGTGTAAATGGAATGACTTCACAACTTCTGTCTGACTTCTGTTATGTGACAAAACAGCCGTGCTTCTTTTGTCCTGGCTTTACCCTAATGGTCAGTGAAAAGGTGGAAAAACTTAGCACATGCTCTCTCTTGTGTAGAACTCCAAGAAGATTCCCTCCTCTGCTAGATAATTAGACATGAAATCAATATTTTACTTATGCTTCATGTAAGCAGCAACTCAGCTTACTATAACATGCAGTGCTACACTGCTGTTTAAATTAATACTTGCTTGTATTTTTGTTTGCATGTGGGTGTGTGTGCATAATCATATTTAAAAGAGATCAGACCTGTGCGCCCCCGTCTTATTTTTTTCCACCAGTGGGAGAGGAGGAAGTAATAGCCGCTAATTGCGCAAGTGCTGTAAGTGTGTGTGCGTTTGTATGTGTGGCCACATGACCGCACATACAAAATGTGTGTTTCCAAAGCTAATCAGATATGTGCTGAAGTGGAGGACACGCTGAGATGGCGCGGCACATCTCCTGCTACTCATAAGGAGTAGGACAGTCAAAGTGGGAGACATGGAGAGACAGAGAGAAAAGGAGAGAGCAAAGAAATGGATTGAAAACAGAGACAGGCAGACACCTGCCTGCTGGATTTGTATGACCCGAGCTGCTAATGAAGAGAGGCCAAACACAGCCAATTAGCAGACGTGCTCGTTAAACTGGCCACTTAACGCATGCTGTGTCAGGATGGATTGGCCTTTCATGGCTGCTTTGGACTTACTGATATGGCTGCTTATTAGAGTGCATTAAGAGAGGGAGAAATGCTGCGCGGCTCACTGAGCCCTCTCCTCGATTGTGGTATTCTGCTCTGGGTACCTATTTCATCTTCAACCAGCAGAGACGCCGGGGTCAGCCGGCTAAACAGCAAACATAAACCATTCATCTGCTGTCTGCTTGCTGCTTCCATTTTGCTCTTTACCAGCTTCTGAGCGAAAGGGGAAGAGCAGGGAGGGGGAGGGCAGAGGGAGAAGAGAGGGAGCAGAAAGGAAAGACACAGAAAGAGAATACAGTGAGTGAGAGATAGATGGGGTTAGAGGGTGAATCTGCAAGGCATTGAGTAGCAGCAAATGCACAGGGAAAAAAAAGGGAGAGATGGAGAGTAGCAGCTGGGAGTGGAGACAAGGGCTGTGTTGATAATGCTGCACGGAGGGAAGAGGAATAAACTGAGAAGAGAAGAGGAGAAGAGAAGAGAAGAGAAGAGGGAACAAGACCCTTCCATGGAGATAAGCCAGAGGGGATGGATAGTGTTGACAGACTACGGAGAGGCAGAACAGGGAGGGGAGGAATCGGCACAGTAACAGGAGGATGGAGGCGGTGCCGTGGTGAGAGATGCCTCAGGGGAGGATGACACATATCTTATCCCCCAGAGAGTGAAGGAGAGGGGCCAGACAACCCTGCTGATTGACTGGCAGTGTCCCGGCCTGTCATTCACCATCCACTCACACTCATCAGCACTGGCTGAGCTCCCACTATGGAGCCAAGGGCAGAAAACAGCACTGCACAATGAGATTCACCCACATAATGCTATTTTATGCCAACGACCGCGTTACATAAAGGGGCTTTTAAAATGTGCGATTCCCCGTCCTCAGGTCCTTTCAGTGAGCAGCATCATTATTCTGGCAAGACATGTGAGAGCTGTGTCACACATTTCTGATTTTGAAAAAACAAACAAACAAACAAACATGAAATTGGCCATCATCTCATGGATGGATGGCTGGATTTAAACAGTTTGCAAGGAACGAGGTGTTTTATTTTCACGGGTTTTTTAAAAAATAATGTAATACTTGCAGGTGCAAGCTACTCCTGCAATCAGCTTCTCTTTGTACAATCAGAAAAGCTTTTTCCCTACCGCAGTATCCCTCCACTGACGTTCCATGATGCAGGTGAGAGTAACAGGGAAGCAAAACTTACTCTGTGTTCCCCCCTCCTCGTCCCAATGGAAGCCAGCTCTAAAAATGGTGGATGTGTGGTTATTAATTACTGGATGGCCCCTGCTGCCGAATCCAAACATCCTAAATACAGTGGCAGTATGACTCACCAGATTGGCGCTGTCCAAGGTGCTGCCAGAGAGAATCCATCACACTTCTCAACACTGCATCCCTCCAGTGGCGTCTGCTGGACTGTGTGGTGGCACTGCCCTCTAGTGGTCGTCACATGCACTGCAGTTTTTTTCTCATGGGTCTCCATCGCCATCTGGTGGAGAGTCAAGACGTCACATGGATTTTACATGGCTGACAATACTTTTCATGTTTGATTGTGGGAATCGAGAGGTGATGTGGGTGCACTGTCATACTGAAACATTGTACTTACAAGATGATGATGATGATGATAATGATGACAAAGTGTGCACACTACTGTCTTAAGTGGTAATGAAATCCAGTGGAGGAATTCAGCAGACAACCTCAAGAGCTGTCACCATCAATTGATTATGTTAAAGGCACTTGAAAAGGTCTAAAGGTTAATTCTCACTGGACAGCAATGGAATTGGCAGTAATGCAGTTAAAGGAAAATTACATAATAGGATATAGAGTACAAGAATGAGCAATCCCTATGCTAATTGACAGAGGGCTACCCACCTTTGAGGCCTTTAAGACAAGATCAATACTCAGATGTCACAGTTAAATGGTAACATCCAAGTAATTTGGTAACCACAACAAGGCATCTGCAATATATATAACGACATTCAAGTGATTTTTCTAGGCCCATTCATTCATCCCTCAAGCAACAAATTTCAATATGAGAGAAAACATCCACTTTACAAATCTGCCTCATTGCTAAGTGATAATTCAGTTTTTTTGAGTGTGCGGAGTGTTTAAAGATGCTAAATCCCACTTTGAAAATTAAATGGTTTTGCTCTGAAGCACCAGAGAATGATATGCACCAGTGTAGCCTGTGGGGAGTTACTGTGCGGAAATACTTGGTCGGCATTAGACAGAGACAATTGATCAAAACAGACTAATTAATGTATGTGTTTTACATATATTCATTTCCGTATCAAATATTAATGAAAATAAACGTATTTGTTTTTCAAATGAGCACAAGGCTATCAAATATTTCAGACACACCTCATTAAAGATACGGAGCCGAGAGCGAACATGCATTTTTAAAGGGCCACGATTCACAATGGCATGCAGAGCTGGCTGTGTGGTAGTGTGGCCTAGATCAGCTATGCAAAGGGCTGCGTGTTGCATGAGATCAAGGTCTCCTCTTTAAAACATCTTGCTTTCTCTCGCACATTCTTTATGATAAACACCGTACGGAGGACCCTGTATGAGTGGTCCTTGACCTCTTGGTGTCCAGTTTAACACAATTCAAGTGGCTCTTTTCCAGCTTCAGTCCATGAGCACAAAGCAATTTAGAACTTTTGTTCCAAGAAGAGCTAATCTGTACAGGGGTTATACCTCTCAAACCTCTATTTCTTGCTCACATAAGAATCAAACAAGAAAAAGGAGATCAAACAGTCTCAAAAATTGCCAATTTCTTCAACTATGGATCTACCTCAGTTTCAAAATAGAAAGCAATCAATGCTGTGAGTGGTGACATCACCTGCCACCAAAGACCAGACACCCTGCTTTTCACCATTAGAGGTCAGGCTTCTCAGAGATTTGGATTTGGGATTTAGTTACTCTTTAACTCTTTCAGAGTACTTATGTAATGGTTACATAATACCATGGGCATCTTTCCATAGTAACTCTCGAATAAAAAGAGGGAACAGA
This sequence comes from Neoniphon sammara, assembly GCA_900302535.1. Classification (NCBI taxonomy): domain Eukaryota; kingdom Metazoa; phylum Chordata; class Actinopteri; order Holocentriformes; family Holocentridae; genus Neoniphon; species Neoniphon sammara. The sequence continues at coordinate 10,945 of OMKZ01011041.1, read as the reverse complement.
TTTCGCAACAGTCAACTGTAATCAATACCACCAACAAGGTCTCCACACACCGCCAGCACCACCACCACCTGAACATGTGCACAAAGGAGCCAATGCACAACTATTGCTCAATGGTTGTCCAAATAAATAGACTGAATCGACCTTTTGGGCGAAAGCTTGCCAACACACTACACTGGGCCAAACTCATTGCTGGATGTGACTCCAAAGCACAGCCCAATATCTAAACCATGACCCTAGTTGCTGGAAGTTGAATGACAGCCACTCCTTTCAGAGTTCTCTTGAGTTCAAACATGGGCAGTGTGCGACTGGCTGATAGCAAAGGGAAGGAGGGGGGATCCAGGGCTCACCAGTATTGATGACAAGGGCCAGGCCAAACTTTGACTCTCCAGTGAGTGACAAGCACTATCATGAGAAGACTGTCCAAATCCAGATTATTGTTGAGTTGGATGGATTTTCAAAAATCACAACAGGTAAAGGAACAGCAAAAATATCATCTGGGGAATTAAACCATACAATAGCATTCCCCTTCAGGTATCTGACTGCAGAATGTCACATACTGCAATCAGTACTATGGCCAGATGCCAAAAATTTTGACATAGCAAGGAGCCAGGCCTGATTTTATTTGTTAGGAGATGTCATGAATGGCAAAATTGTTGGTAAATGGCCAGGGTATGTGCATAAATGAGATGGCAGTCTGTGGCAGGTGCTATATAGGCACGATTCTGAAACTTTCTCCAGACTTAATTGTCTTGTTTGGGTTAAATTGGCTCTTAAACAACAATTCTCGCTGCTGGCAAATAGGCCATCTCCCCCCAACAAAATTCAAATCTGCTTTCAGTGTCTTCATTCCCTCTTCCTCACCTGGTTTCTCTCCTTTTCCTGAATATTCTCCAATTAGAAAACTCCCCAATCAATTGTACCTCTCCTTGAAATCACTTCCTCCACCAGCGCCTCTCTTTTCACTCCCAAACTCCCTCCTTAAAATGTGTTTCCCTCTACCAAACATGACATCTTGCGGCATCTACAACTTGATTTGATCTCTTCTGCCACAAGAAACTCTTCTCTCCATGTTCAGCCTACTTGCCATTGTGCTTCTTGGCACCATATGGGTCCAAGGCTTTTCTCCCTGTGAAGTGCTTGACTCTTAGTTTTTAATTAGCATCTTCTTTGATTTCTCTCATGATAGACAACACTTGTGCCCCAGATATCACCAAGCAAACCTTGTAGAGGAGCAGGAGGAGAGGAGAGAGGAGTAGAAATAATAATCTGACAACATGGGTGTCTGGAATGAAGATCTGCTTCCTGAATCCTTGCGCCGCCACTTTTGTCTGCCTGTGCTACAGTGAATACAGCTGCTCAACTGTGCATAGGATACTGCATAAAAGCCTCATTTGAATCCAAAGTTTTGACAGTCAGAGATTTCAGAATTGATGAACACAGCTCAACGACATGATCCATGCTGTAACAACGGAGGAACAAGCTAGGGGACATCCATTATTCAAAGCAGGCTATGCAGCATTGAACTGTTAACACACTTCATTTGTTTACAGTTCTGTTGGCTAGCTGTAGGCTTATTGAATTTGAGATCTATCTTGATTGAATGCGATCACTGACAGGCAATGGCGTCTCAGGGCTTGTGTTCATTCACTCATAAAAAAAAAGCCCTAATTTCACTGGCATTTTTTTCCCCCATTCTGTGAAGTGTATAGGCTTGTTGAGAAGAGGTGGGCTCATACAAAACATTACTTTTGTTTAAAAGATGTAATTCAAACAAGGTTCTCTCCAAACAATCCTTTTATCCACTTAGAGATTCGGGGAAATAGCCTAAGAATGCTAATAAATGAAGATGGGTCAGAATTATGCATAATTATTATCCAACAGATATGACAACTTCTATTTAGAAGTTGTCAAAATAATCTAAAAATATTTCACATTGCCACCTTTGTTTATTTCTACCGATTTACATTGTACTTTGATTTTATTGGTTGCTGCTGGCATGTTCCAGCACCAAAACCTATTCTGTTTCAGACATGTCCTGACATGCCTTTCTAAGCATGGTGTTGGTGATTACAGGGCTGAAGCAGCAGGGGGTGCACTTTCAATTGGTTCACTTATCGGCTTGTGTCGTGATCACCGATTGTGACTCATTCTCCTGTCGCATGGTGTCTTGCGCCCTCCACGTGGTGCTGAGTCACTTGTCTACTGGGAGGGAAGGGAAGAAACATGCAGGTCGAGCTTTGACGCTTTTAATGAGCACAGTGTGTCCAGGAAATACTGAGCAAGTCTTTCACCAGGAACACAGAGTGACAGCACTGTCGGTCAGATTGGAAACAGGATAGAATCATCACGTTTTCTGTGTTATGACCGACTGCGGTGAATGAATTCATTTACTTGACCCTGACTTCTGTGAGCAGTGAATATTGATTTAAAGCCTTTACAAGAAACCAGACTGGTAGTTCTGCATGAATACACCAGAGGGCGCCTGGTAACCTAGGAAGAGACATGTTATAGCTGTCATTCTAGCAGTGTTTACCAATTATTGTCTGAACTACATAGACAAATTCAAAGCAGCAAATTCCAGCCACACCTTTAACTGTCAAAACCACACCCTCTTTACAAACACAAACAACAAAACAAGTTAAAGTGTGGGAATTACACAGCCAGGTCCAATGAAATGCGTGTGTGGGTGCATGAGAGGAGAGGGAACAAAATGACACATATGCTTTTTATTTCAATTTATTTATCTTTAAAGAACCAATATGAATTGGGGATGTTTTCAAATGAGTACAATGATAAAAAAAACAACTGACCATTTTCTTTCTTTTCCACCTCTTTTCCTTCAGAGTAAGGTTAACAGTTGGATCTTAGGCTCTGTGTATGTGTGTTTTAATATGCATGATATTTAGGGAAGTCCTATTGTAAACCCATTAAGAGGAAAAAGCAGCCGTGGTGAGTGTGTTTGTGTGTGTGTGTGTGTGTGTGTGTGGGTGTGGTGTGTTGGTGGGGAGTACCTGTTGTAAGGATTACCAAGTGTCTTCCTGTGTTTGACTGCCTGGGTGAGTTTAAGAAAGAGAATGTGTGTGACTGTGTGCGCATGTAGGACGGTCAGCAGGGTTTGGTGGGCTTTTCTGAGGTGGACTGATTATTGCACTCCCGCAAGATTTCCACAAAAAAATAAAATAAAATAAAATAATAAAATGAAAAACATGGCTCTAGAAAAAAAAATTGGATAGCAAAGTGTCCTTACCCCTGCCAAACTCATTACTGTCACACTTATCATATCTAGTGAATAAATATTGTGGACATATTCAAAACTAAGTAAACCCCTAAACTGAAAGTGACTTGAAGCAAGTGAAGGGGGATGAGATTACTGCATTTTCAGTTGAATCTTTTGGGTTTTTTGTGCAAAAAATACCCCAATACCAAAATGGACTGTCATATGTGCAGAAGGATTAAAAATATTTTTTTAAAAAGGTAAATGATCCCGGGCCAATCATAGTATCAATAATTCATGGAAATAAAAATCACTAATATCATTTAGCTTTTTTTCATCACATTTTCTATGTGTAAAAATAAAAATACACAAAATGGAAAAAGTTATCCCATGATTACAACTGGAAAAAAAAGAGAAAAAAAAGAAAAAGAAAAAGGATGGACTCAAGTCGAAATATTCTGGCCCGTGGTTGAACACTAGTAACCGGGAGGCGGGCCTATCGGTGTGCTTTGACCTTTGACCTTCTCATTCATTAGTTCAGCTGGTGGATCCCTAGATCTGGATTCATTCATTCGATCACTTGCTTGCTCTCTGTGATCAATTAACCATGACTCAGTGTTAACAAATCATCACAATAATTACTGATAGCTTTCTCTTGATTTTTATCTCCCCCTGTTGGAAGTTTCCCCACTCGTTGCGCATAAAAGAGACGCACTGACAGCCTGCCTACTGCACACAGCAGTTGTGGCCGTTGGCATCCTTGAACCGCAGACGCATTTTGGGTCTGTATTTCTCGAGGTAAAGAAGCTGTTTGGAGTTGAAGGCTCCACGTCTCTTCCTGTGGATGGAAAGAAGAAAGAGCAATGACTAATGAGTATCACAAATCCATAGCAGAATCCAAAGACAGCACATTAACACTAATGTACAAAGCCTAGTCCTGTAAATGATAAACACAGGCCATCTGAGTACTTGCAGGGTGCAGCTTTTTCCTTTTAATAATACTAGATTATGGAATAATAAAGTTATTACTTCTTACTATGTAAAGTCTCTTGACACTGGAGTCAAGCAAGTAAGTGGACGTTAACACTGACATTATGAAAACAAAAGCAAGAAAAACAAAATGTTTAAAATTTCTCTCAGAATTATATAGGCTGGATGGTAAAGGCTAGGGTTATGAGCGATAGCTTGTTTTGTCTTTTCTGTTTTCTTTTTTCCAATTAGCTATTTTTCTATGCACTGAATTGCACACAAATTGTGCTTCAGGGTAACAGCACTTAGCATTTAGGATGCAGACCTAAGACTATTTTTATCGAGACCTTAAACTCAGTGAGCAGGGAGAGTACTTACTGCCTTATGAACTGCACGGCATCCTCATACTTCATCCCACTCTCAATGAGAGCCAAGGCTACCAAGACCGGAGCTCTGGGAGGCAAAGAAATCCAGGGGACAGATTCAGGGTGAAAGCAAGAGAAAGAAAGAATGAGAGCAGGAGAGAGGGAGAGAGAACAGAAGAGTTAAATGCCAAGGCTCACATGGTTCCACTGTTATATGGGGGTGTGGGGGTTTAAACCTGGGAAATAGGCCTGGGAAATCAACAGGGGTGCATAGGTTCACTGATACCCTGCTGGCGCACTAAGCTCACACCCTGGGCCTCACACACACATTACTACGATAAGTTACAGTAAGACAACTTTCTCACCAGATGAGATAGAGTGAGGGAGGGGGAGAAGAAGAAGAATTTCTGGACTACTTGGCAGGTCAGATCTCAATGCTGACAGAGCATTTCCTGAGTGGGTTTTCTCTCACGTAAAATTCATGAGGGACAGATTGTGAGAAAGGAGGGACTGAGAGAAAATGAGAATAAAAAAAAAGTGAGATAGTGTCAAAGGAGGGGTGAGAAGACGACAGAAGACACGACAAACAACAACAACAACAACCGTAAGGCAAATAGCTGCAGCCTGCCATGCTGGGAGCCTTAAGAAAATGCTGGCTGGAGTAAAGCAGGCTATGGAAAGCCCAGATGACTGCAGTAAACACAGGAGGGGGGAGAAGAGGCGATGAATGCAGAAAATGCCAGTTTGACCAATACTGGGAATTATACAGCCTCTGGAATGCCACAGCAATGTAAAACGCTGGAAGCCTCAGAGAACTGATTGCCTTATTGTGTGTCTGTGGTCAGAGGAGACATTTTCACACTAGCTTGCCTGCGTCATGTGCCTTTTCCTTCTTTGTGTTTTTGCACTTGTGCTATTATTCAACAGAATTCTGTTGTAATTCACTGTCACATTGGTCTTTGAGTATGGGCGTGAAGATCTGTGCATCAACTGTGCAACCTCATGACCAAGAGACAGAGCAGACATGCACTGTCATTGCCTGTCCTTTTCAAGTCTGCAGAAACAATAACCACAGACTGCTGTGTCACTCATGATGGATAACTAAACCAGCTGACTGTCTATTTACACAGCTCTGAACACTGACAGAGGGAGAGGACAACAACTCAAGACTCTGAATGAATCACTAGTTTGTAACACAGACAAAACATCAAGGAGAACAGGGACAGTCAGAGGTTAAGTGCGGCTCGTCCATTTTAACACACGACAGCCTGAGCTGGGCGATCGATACTCTAAGATACTCTAGAGGTAGAGAGAGGTGGGTGGGGGGTTAAAGAGAGACTTACAGACACCTGTGATGTTTAATGGCTCAATGTGTCAACAGGAAAAGGCTTAGAAGCATGTGTAGAGCATGCTGGCTATTAAGGCCAGCCCACCTCTCTGTGGAGTCACTTTGAGGGCACGGGGAAATGAAATGGGCCTTGGTCCAGAGGACACCCTAGGGGCCACCGAAACAACAGTGCCCCACTAACTAGTTAAAACTAGCAGGAAGGGGAACAGAGGATCAGAGATGAGATCAGATGGGCTGTACAGCACAGCCAGGACCGCAAAGGACCCTCTGGGCAAACGCTGACCAGCTCGCAGTCTAGTTAGTGCAGCGTCGTTGTCTTCTAGGTAATGTTTCCCACCCCATGTAACATATAAATCAAATACAGGCAATGTGCATGAAAAGCAACTTTAGGCTTGTTCCTCAACAGAGATGAGGTACTAACCTTGCCAAGTTAAATGTCAACAAATACTCAACAAATATTCAGCCAATATAGCCCACAACTGAGAACTGATTAACAACTGTTACAGGCAGTGATGGGCAGTAAAGTCCATTATTATGTGAATAGAGGAACAAACTCCCCTCACAGACCTACAAAGCTTGGGGCAAGTACACTGCACTTTGGTAAGATAATGCACAGACATTAAATACTAGGCTATGTCCAAGAGTATGGCAGCTTAAGAGATTATAAACAGGGAAGCTTAAGTTAATAGTCTCATTAGCTTTCAATGTTATCCAACTAACAAGCTTAGTGACAGGAGCAATGGGTAAAACTATAGAGAAGGCAACACTTAACCAGCTAGTAAAACAGAATAGAACCACTAGCCACTCACCGGCCAAGCCCCGCCACACAATGCACAGCAATGCAGCAGCCAGGTTCCTCACGGAACTTGGTCTTCAGCAGGTTGAGCCAGTCGTCCACAATCTGGGTGGGAGGAGGGGCGCCATCGTCGAAAGGCCAGTCCTACAGGGCAGAGGAGACGAAATCATATGACACAAGGCACAATCGGGATCTTATGTGGGATGGTGCTGGAGCTTGGAGTGCTTGTGTGTGTGTGTGTGTTGGCAGGCAGCCTGATTCTCTATCTGTCTGAGCCTCTCATCCCCTACTGACCCAATGTCTCTGCTACAGCTCAGCCCAGATTCCATCTACATTCACTCTCTGCCTTTTTGCACCAATAATGTAAGTTGGTTTCTACTTATTATGGGATTTACGAGCATGTGACTGCCATAATAAAGTGAAAAAGCAGTTAGGGTTTCAGATTGTGCACCAGGACACTTCAACAAGGGACATCAGCTGACAAAGGGATTTGAGTCAAAGTACGGCCTTGCTAACTACCAATCCTCTCTTGTGCCTTTACAAGTGAGCTGTGCTTGCAAGCGGTGTGCAAAAGAGGGGTGACAGTCTGAATTGCAAGAGTTAGATAGAGCACGCAGGAGCAAGAGATTCAGTAGGAGAGAGAGGGGGGAAAAAAAGAGATCTATAAGGTGATAGCACAGTGGAGCTCCATGAGGTTCTATTTATCTGGGCCAGGTTTCCCTCCAGCACAGCAGGAGTTGGACACTTGAGGATGGAGCAAAAACACACCAGCAGATATGAGCCAACTCACAATCAACAAGCTACATAAAGTCGGTGGTTATGACAGGTTCCAATCCATTTTTGTAACTGCTCTGCGCAAAGCACAAGCGACGGACTAACACCATCATTTTGTTTTGGCAAAGTGTTAGGGTTAATGATTTAGTTTTTCTTACAAGGTATTCCAGTATATCTGTTTTAGCGTATTATAATTCTGTCAAGCAGATGACCGATGTAGTGATTGTTATATCACTGCTTATACATTGTTGTTTTGTGTTGGCTACTAACCCGTTGCTTTGGTGTGTTGACTTCAGATACAAGCCCCCAATGAAGAAGTAATGTCTGTAACCATAGAGACAGGCTCTCAGAGCCTTGTGAATATGAGGGATGAGCCCACTGGTCAGACAAAATGACCCTAAGGCGTGTGTGTGTGTGTGTGTGTGTATATATATATTTTTTTTTTAAACTACCACTGTCATCCTGTCATTTTGAGCTTATATCCGTGATTAGGGAAATCACATTTGTTGATGAACAGAACAAGATGGTGTGAACTCATTGAGGAAGCATTTGGCAAGACGTGGATTCACTTTACTGGTGTATGGGCTGCAAGCAACTACACAACCTTTCAAAGACTTGTGCTACAATCGCAATGTGCAGGTCAGACTCAGTCAGCCTTCCACATTTAGCACATAACTGCCATGTGTGACACCTTCCTACTTAACATGTAATAAAGTGTAATACATTACATGGAGGCAGCGCAGGTGTAGGATTTTTCGGAGTGGCATTCTAGTTTAAAACTAGACGACATCAAATACAGAGCTTCCGTTAACATGCATTTTGCCCCCCAGCCAGCTTCAACATTTTTGCTGCTGTTCCTGTGGGATTTCATAATTTTATGAAATGTTATGATAATCTGTCCTGGTTAAGCAGACAAGGTTCCGCTGGCACACACGCACGCACGCACGCACACACACACACACACACACACACACACACACACTGTCCGCTGTACTCTACCCTCTACTCCGAGAAACTGGAACAAGTCATACTGCATCAATCACTCGTGCTGTCATGACAACAAAGTTACAGTGTGAGGAAGCCATTTTCTCCTCAGTTGCACTAAGAATTGTGCATCGTGTTATGTTCTGCCACAACAAAGACTAATACGGTCTCAGCTGTGAAAAAAAAAAGCTTCCACTGAACACACTATTGTCACTGTTGATAAGAACAATTAATTAATTTATAACCCACAATAGGCTGTGATATGTTGACAATATATCACTGCCCACCTCTACTCTACTGCGGTGCACTGGACAGAAGTCAGCTGACATTACATTTACAAACAATTCATTGGATTAAGAGGGAAAAACTAAATAATTTATGCATTTTAAACTATTTTTAAGGGTATTTAATGAAACTTTTTTTTCCTTCAGTTTTGATTTGCTGGTTTGTTCACTGTGGCATCATTAGCCAAAACCATGATACTTTTATCGGTAACAGTTACCAGTTAAAATAAGTGTCAGTTAAAATTTTGGCACCATGACAAAAACTAATGGGGATGTAATTAATTTACATTTGTTGTTCCAGTTCCAGTTCCAATCCAGTTTACTATGTCTCATTTTCTTTAATTAATCAGAACTTCAATTATAAAAAGAAGAGTGTCTTACACAACACAGACAACAGACTCATGTTTGATGACAAGAGGTCCTTGTTAAACCAGGGAATTTGTTGGAAAGCATAAGTAAAAATGAAAGAATCTTACATGTACAAACACAAAGGCTGCCTCCAAGAAATTGTGTGCGTGTGTGTGTGTGTGTGTGCGTGTGCGGCCACGCTTACCAGGACCTGTATCCCCTCCTTCTCCACTGGAGCTTTATCATAGGTGGCATCACAAACTCTCACCAGCGTGTTCACCTCAAACTTTTTCAGTTCCTGGCAGACATCAAGAGAGAGAGAGAGAGTGTTACAGACATGGGACAGACGCCCAGACACAGAACAGACAGAAACAGAAACAGACACAGACACAGACACACACACACACACATACACAGCTGTGTACCTCAGTGAACTTGTTGAGCGTAGCATTGGTGGGGTTGTGGGTGATGAGGAACCTCATGCACTCGTAGGCAATCTCGACTGCAGCAGGGCGGTTCATGTTGGCGAGACGGCTTAAAAAACAATTACAATACAATACTCTTACAAAACAAAGCGACTTTTGGCTCAGAAGTCAGCAAAAACTGCTAGGAGGTTTCTGTATTTAAAAAGGAAAGAATAAATAAAAATGAAAACACGTGGAAAGGATAGGTCGGGGTGGGAGGGACAACAGGTGCTGAACTACAGGATGATGTACAAAGAAGGGTAACAAAAAGGATGAGCTAGTCCACAGTACTCCGGGATGTAAAAAATGAAATTATACAAAACCAAAAAAAAAAAAAAAAAAAAATTAAAAAAAAAAAAAAAAAAAAAAAAAAA
>OMKZ01011029.1:16773-29020 GCA_900302535.1 Neoniphon sammara | reverse complement strand
TGAGCGGAGAGAGAGCACAGGTAGCTGCGATGGTGGCCATTTGTTCTGCCTGGAGGAGCTGAACAGCGGCAACCTGGGTTCCCGCAGGCCTGGAAAAGCCTTGGAAGTTTGTGGATTTGAGAATTAAGCCCTTGCAGGTTTTTAAAAGCAAATGTATAACCTTGAAAGTACTTGATATTTTTCAATGTAACACCCAAACTCAAAAATATGCCATACTAGCATACTTGACATAAGAGCAAAATAAAAAAAAAAATCACTGTAATTTTGGAAAATAATGTCTAATTTTGACCATTGTCATGTCTTGTCATGTCAAAATGTGCCAATTAGTGAAAGTTATTGAAAAGTGCTTCAATTTGAGTGTGGGAACTCAGAGTAACTGTATGAGCAGTCAAACAAACAAAAAATGATTTGAAAGGTCCCGTAAAGAAATTTTGTTTTTTGCACTACATCAAAAATGTTTAGTCAAGACGTGTTAAAATTAGATGTTGTTGCAGTGGTTAAATTTTAAGTTACTTTAAGTTTTTAAAACAACATCCTTATTTCAAGGCAGACTAAATCCCAGCAAACACATCACAGCTGACTGAAATCTGTCCAATCAGTTTGCAGCATTTGAACAGGAACGTCTCCACTCAGCAGGTTTACCTTGTTTGAATTAGGAGCTGCTGCTGCTGTCGGCCAATCAGAGTCCAGGATTGTGACGGCTTCGCATTCATTCAGTTCAAATAATTATCTGCAAAGCATGATGAGGAACTTTATTCTGATCCTGAAGCAGATTTGAAAACATAATTATGAAACATGTAGACTGACTTTGTAACTCATCCAAATTGAAATTAATAAGTCATTTAAACAAAATAAACTCATCAAGTAACCATGCCTTTCAGGACTTCTGCACAATTTTCTGTAAAGTTTTGCTTTTCTTTACTTGTCTAAGGCAATTATGGAAACCAGCAGAAAAATAAACATTTTTCACTTGAATATTGTCAGTTTTTGTTTGATAAGATCTATTTTAGGAAGGAATTTCATGAAGAGCCCTTGTGTTCCTTGCTTTGCGGTGTTTTGTAGACAGACATCCTGTGCCAGTAAGGCTTCTGTCAGGTGGAAAAAAACAAACATATATAAAAAAAACAGTGGAAACCCTGAGATGGTGTTTCATTGAAAACTGACAATCAAATACGTGACTGTGGCACAAAATTATCACCTGCGAAGAGACGAGCCTTGGTGAGAAAAGTGCCAGGCTTAAAAATCCCAACTAGCAGAATTAACGTGTTTCTCAAGTGACAAGTGTTGATAGGTATTTTTCTGCCTTTGGAAACTAAATGTAAAAAATGACAACACGTCTTAAAAAAGAAAAAGAAAAAAAAAAAACAGCAGTGATATATTTTCCAGGAGGAGGGAGGCACTAAACCTTATAAATCTTAATTTAGATTTTACATAAGTTTTATGTTAAGGGTAACCAAGATGATTTGTTGCCATGGTCAAAATCAAATGTTTTGTTTTATTTTAATTATTATTATTATTATTATTATTATTATTATTGGGAAAAAATGTTTGCCAGAATATTAGCAAGTAGGAATTATTTTATTTATTTATCTATTTATTTATTTTCATTAATATTTGCTCATAATACACACAGAAGCTTCAGCATAAAATTATGCAGGCCAGCCCTATTTTTCTTTTTTCTTATCATCTTCAGCTAAAGTAAAGGTTGCAGGTTTGAGCCCTACAATAGCCAATGTGTCTATCAGCAGCTATGCTTCCTGTTGAAGTGCCCTTGAGCAAAGCACAATTTGATCTGGAAAAAGAGAAGGATGAGATAAAATGAAAAAGTAATGTAAAACAAAATGGAAATGCAAATCTGACATGACAAAATGAAGATCTTGCTCCTCCAAAATATCAATCACCCAGTAATTCATAAAAAAGACTTATTTATAGATTATGCTCATACTGTTTGAGAACGTTATCATGGGTTTTGACGAGATTTCTTGGATCCTGTGATAATGAAACAGTGTTTACCTGTCAAGCACGACAGAAATCTTCAGTTAAAGTAAAAACATGCAATTGAACACCAGCGTGATCTGTGTCTTTTGACGATTAAATTGCACGGGGACGTCTGATGCGCAGGATAAATAGTTAAAACATTTCTCCACCGAGCAGGAGACAAGAAAAGCACGGCGGGAAGGTGATACTAATGGTAGCCTGGCAAGTCCACAGAGATATCCACTCAATAGGCAATTTAAAAATGGAAGAGGGAGGTTTGACTAAGCAATAAAAATGTTCCACTGCCAGCAAGAGAGAAAGAGAAGAAGGAGAAAAAAACAAAAACAAGGGGGGGCTTAGGAGCAACGCCAACAATTATCTTATTTATAAATCAACGGCAATTCCACTGATGACTTTATCTTAAATTTGATTAAACACAGATTTCAAAGGCCCCCACCCCCCAAAAAAATCATTTGATCTAATTCCCTTTATTGGTAATAATCACAAGTCTTCCCTTGGCCTCTGCTAATCAGAAGTCCATTGATTTCCACTGGACTGGAGGGCTGCAAGTAGAGCCGCACCGGACTGACTTCAGCATCCCAGTGACCAGAGGACAACATAGGACAGTCAGATGGAGCTCTGACTGCACTCTGGACTCCTAAAATATATCAAATCCAAGGTCGCATCTACACCTGGTTATTTCATTTCGACGTGCATCTGAATTGTTATCTGAATGAAGTTTGAGCACATTGATTTTACATGTTGTAGTCAAAAAACTGGGTTGAAATGAGATTGCTATTCTGACCAAAAACACAGATCCAGCCCAAAATAGTGAGTTGGTATGGAAATTTTATGTTCAAATTTAAAGCTGCAATAACTGAAACGGCAGAAATGAAGACTGGTTAAACTCAACTAACAAAAACAGTGGAATAAGCACTAATTTATCAGAGAGTCAGCTAGATAATGAGAACTAAGTAGACTCAATCAGTATATATTCTCCCTCAGAGAATGATCATGACGCTGAGATCGGTCATTTTTAGACATATTCCATTTTACAGTGGAAAAAGTGCTCTAGTGTGCTGCAAAATGGAATAAATCCAAATATTAATGATCTTCGGTGTCATGATCATTCTGTTGAGGCCCCCGTTTTTTGTGTGTCACCTTTCACCACATCTACAAGTTTTAGACCAACAGTTTTTGACCAACACTTAAGCTGGTTATGTTGGGTTTACTCAGGTTAAGATTATGATGAGAACCTGGAAATGTAAATAATTCTCCTGCTTTAGAGGCATTTTCAACTCAAACTGCTGGTCTATGTGGTGGTTTTCCACACATGCAGCTCCATGCATCCCGCTTTTTTGTCAGCTGAGCCTAAATTTAAATAATTTTTTAGGGAAAAGGGCATTTTGGGCAGAGATTGTACAACCGAGACCGGCTGATGTGATCAACACAGCTGCGACTTGTCCTGGCCGTCACAAACACTGCTGCTGTCCAGAGGTCAGTTTGGACGCCAGAACACAGCGGGGAGTGCTGGAGCGGATTGTACTGGAACGGATTGGTCATTTTAGAAAGCGTGTACATCACATGACGTTAAAGTTTATTTGGAGTTTTGGTTGTCAAATGAGAAATGGGTGCACTGATATTTGTATAACATCTGTCTCAAATGCATCTCAGAGTTCAGCAATCAGATTTGTCCTTTAATGATTTGTGAGGTCATTTACACTAGTATTATTATGAGAATAAACTCAATGTAATCAGATGCTCAAGATGATTAATGAAATGCATGCAACGATGCATGAAACAACCAGGTGTAAATGGGGTATATTAAATATTAATTCAAGTCAAATTTATTTCTAGAAACGTGAGTTTACCAAAGTGCTTTCATAACTTTGCTAGAAAAACAAAAATGAATTTGCAAAACATAAGAATTCAGACAAGATGATAAAGAGCAATCAAAGGCAGGACAGCAGAGGTAAAATCAGGACAACTGTCCATATAAAAAGGCAATGCAAAAACAGCATACAAAGGTACAGAAACATCACGAATACAATCAAAGGTCAGGCAGAAAAGTTAAGGGTGTGTTAATGATCTATGACCCATAGCGACCCCTGTGGATGAGCAGCATGAACTAACATCGATAGGACATGTTTCTCCCTTCTCAGCTTTCTCAGCCCCTCGAGCTACAGTGGCCTGCGATTGACACAAACAATTAAGTCACAATAGAGATGAGTAAGGCAGCTAATTGGAGCAGAAATCCAACAGAAACGCCTGGTGAAGAAAAAAATATACCACCACGCTAAGTGCTGACATAATAAAACTGCCAGGATAGTTTGTTCCCAAACAGAGTTGGGGTCAGAAAGTGAGTTTTGGGAGCACCTGGGACAGTAATAAGTGACACGTGGCTACACAACCCCATCAACCGATGTAGATATATTGCGGTCATTTGGTGCTATGGGGCAATTAAAATCTTACTTATTGCCCCTTTAAGTACTGCAGGCTATCTGTGCATAATCATGGTGTGTGATCATGCATTACTGCCGCTTCCCAGACAGTAAGAAGCTCCCGGCCCAGTCAATAAAACGAGGTTACCAGGTTAGCGAGGGCGTTATTACACAGTGGCGTGTCGCTTCGTGATATCATCAACGCCATCGCCACCCTCATTACCGCGGTCTCTTTTACAGGTGATGGCGCAGGAAGAAGAAGACGCCGAGTTTCGACTGTGCAACTCGTCCGGAAAAGGAAAACACCCAAGACTGCTGTTGCCTTGAAAAACAAGAGATCATTAGAGCACATTAAAATCCACATTACAGCTTTTACAGCCTCCTCAGGAGTCAAATGCAATCCGTGAGTCATCGGCAGGCCGGGTAGCTCGCCGCACCATGGCCTAATGGCTGCTCATGTGGACGGCTGCCCACTGAAAGCCACTTGGCAACAGCATGATCAGAAAGAAACTCAGAAGTATGATGCTGCTGTATGTGGGCAAACACTGGCGGAAGCGAGCGTTTCGTGCCAAACAAGGGCAAACGGTGCATCCTGAACTCCGCAGCGACCCCGGCTTCTTCATCAAAGACTCGTGAAAATGCAAACATCCTCGCAGAAACGAGCACCTCGCGGTCAAGCAGCGCATCCTCTGGAGATCACCATCAAGTGTTTGTGCATGCAGAGAAACACTGCAACATGTGGGGGAAGGAGAGTTCCTGCGCCCTGGAAACAGGGATTCTCAAAAGGACACGGAAAAATCCACCCTAAAACAAAACTGAAAACAAAGCCGATATGGGCAATGCACGTTCCACATCCGTTACCGGGTCTGTTTAGTTGTTTGGTGTAATTTTCTTATTGCCTTAGATAACCAAATTACAACACTTCATCACAAAACAACTCCTGAACAGCACTGAGCATACACTGATGAGAGGAGAATCTGAGGACGTTAAAGTGGTTAAAGTCTTTAACCATTTCTTGAGCACTCATTTCTTCAAATTATTAACTTCCATTCAGCAAACATGCAAACCTGCAAAATGAGACAGTCTGATCCAGTGATTTTTAAAGTCAGGCCCAGGGACCACCACGGGTCCTTGAGAGGAGTGGAGGGGTCAAGAGGAACAGATTACTTTTAGCACATTTCAGGAAGTTATAACAAGGAATTGTACAAGAATGGACATTTTGAGGTTAACTCATAGTGATCTTGTTTGGTTATATCCAATCTGTTATCTCCAAACCTGACAAAAATCTCTCAGAGGGGATTTCTTAGGACAAAATCCACTTAAATGGGGGTCCATGGTCCTGTTGTGCATGCATTTTTGGGCTCCTTGACGTGAAAAAAAAGTCTGGGACTGGCAGCACCTACACCCAGCTGTATTCAAATCTGTCTCATACATTTCATCTGTGCTAACCCCCCGCCGTATTTTCGCCGTCGGTGACTCCCTCAGTGACAATCACAAGGATAAACAGGAGTAGATCCATAGCAGCAAAGCGCCGTCGCTCCCCCATGATAAATGAGTTTGTATTGTCTGTCAGGCCGGCTTCCTGCCAGCCCAGGTCACTGGTTATTAAATTACCACTTGTCAATGTCCTAAATACTGATTGATGGATGAGCATGCCAAATGAAGGACTCCTATGACTTTTGCTTCCCCCTCCCAGTTTCCTCAGTGCGAGGGGAAACCTACACCAGATTGTTATTGACACATATTGAATGGAGAGTGCAGGCTTGTGGCTTGGAGAATTGTTTTACCCAATGGCTCTCAGAGTTGTTCCATGCATTTTTCATTTTCATACGACTTATATAACACTTGATACAGGCTGTGATATAAGCTTGCTGCATAGGATCAGTAAGATTTAGGTCTTTTCTTGTTTTATACACTGTCAGAAATAGGGGTACAGTACAGTATGGATCCATTAATGTACCCAGGGCTTCCACGCCATGTCAAATGTAAAATTCCCTGACTTTTCCATGACTTTCAATGAAGAGTTGAATGTCCATGACCTATATAAAGATAACATAAGGTTTTCTTTTCTTGACCAAAATTTGAACCCACTTCAGATGCAGAGATCTTACTAAAGTTTATTGTTGTGTTTTCTATGAACAAAAAAAGCAAGTGTATCCACAGTCTTACTTTCAGGATAGTGAATCTAACTGAACACCATGGATAATAAATAATACATTTGGTGAATAAGTAGTTACAGATTATTTTAAACTGAGGTGGAAAAAAATCCAAATTCCTTGACTTGTCCCTGAAATGTATTAAATTCCCTGCCGTTCCCTGTCCGAAACAAATTACAAAATTCAACAACTTTTCAGAAATCCCACGACTTGCGAGAGACCTGCATAGCCAAAGGCACACTTTCACAAAAATGTTCTGTCAAAGGCACTCTGTTGTTCCTTGTGGTACTAACTGTTTAGCTTCTTTTTTTTCTCTTAATAAGGCACACAGACATTTACGACAGCAGAAGTCTCACATTTATTATTTTTCTTTGAATGTGAAGGTACGTTTTTGACACTTTAAGGCACAAAATGGCTCCTAGAGGGAAATATCTCTACCTTTTCAAAGGGTACATTTTTGCACCAAGGCATCAAAGTGTATTTTTGTCACTTGAAGTAATTATATTTATATTTAATTGTTCCTTTAGAGGCGTGGGGCGAACATACGGGGTGTGTTTAACTGTACAGCCTGAGAGACAAGCAATTGTATGCTTTGAGCTACGCTACTTGAATGTATTTGTTTTAATTGCAAGCCCTGATGTATGGTTGGTGTGTGCGTGTGCATGTGTATGAGTGTGTGCATGTGTGTGTGTGTGTGTGTGTGTGTGTGTGTGTGTGTGTGTCCCAGGGGTGTGCTGAGGGTGGGCATTGATGAGTGTGTGGCTGACATTTGAGTGTGATTGAGGGGGAGTGCAGATCATGGTATTGCTGTTTTTACTGCACTTGACCAACACGATTCCCCTAATGGGATAATAACTGATTAAAAACAGGAGAATAAAAAGTTGGCTCTTTGTTTAAGAATCCAAACTGGCCTGAGGTGCTCAAGTCCAAAAGCAAAGAAAGACAAAGCTTGCACAAAAGGCCCAGAAGATTGCCAAAAAACTGTGAAAAATAGCCGGGCGCTGTTGAAAAATGAGTGAACTGTATCTTTAAAGCAGATTTTTTGGCTGCACAGCCTTCATCAGCCTTGTGAAGAAGTACTGGCTGGCTATTTTTTCCAGACATTGTTAACTACGCCACATTTGTGTCTAATGATAAGGTAAATGAAAGGATATTTCAAAGAGAACTGGCCTCCCTGAGATTTTTTTTTTTTTTTTTTTCAAAGACTGGACAAACTGGAGCAGTTTGGAAAAAGACCGCAGGCGTGCCGAATGATTGTCAGCCATGCAAATAATCACTTACTTACACTCAGTGAGTTTGCTTCGGATAAGGCAAATTACCATTTGAAAATGAGCTCAAAAACACTCTGGGCGAAAAGCTTGCATCATGATTCTCAGTTATATTAACGCGGACACGTAACCACACACACACACACACACACACACAAATGCTTACAAACAAACACACAGGGATATCACATGAATGCTCTGATCTGATGGTATGCTTGTCTTATTTCTGTGTCCAATTGAAACTGGTTTTCAGCCAATCAGATGCTGTTTCTTCTTTATTTCCTCATTATTGATGTTGCTCAGATTGTTTTGAGGCATTTCTGCACACACTGCAGACTGTATGGATGTTGGAAAGTGACAGGACGAATGGGGGAGAGAGGCGATGACATGCAGGAAAATTCACATTCAGACCTCTGCAATTATGTGTAGAGGATGAGCTTCAGCCATTTGATCAGAGCTTGAATGCAAGAACTCTTAAATGCATAATAACAAAAGCAGAGAAAGCAGTTCTTACAAGATCCCAGTGGTCTTTTCTGTTGTTGTTGTTGTAATTGCAGTTTAAGCAGAAGCATCAAACATAACTCTGTCAAAGGCCTTTGTCCTTTTTTTACCCTCCAGATTCTGAAAATACTAAATCAGACTGCTGATATCACACAAATCCTTCTTTTCTCCTTCAAATTAGGATATGACTTATATGCAAAATCACATCAAATTATTGCTCATCCCATTCAACGTAATGGTAGTTCTAGGTGTGATGTCAAATAAAAAACAAACTTTTCTAAAAATACTCCTTAAAATGTTCCATTCCTGAGTTATTAAATAGCTTATCACTAGTTTAGACGGCAGAATTATGTGTCACGATCTCCCAAAATCATCATATCATCACCATATGATTCTAAAGATGATAAATAAAACACCAAATTAAGTATCCATGAAAGGATTTATTTTGTGCTAATAACCGCCAAGCTGTACATTATCCAACTTTTTACATGGCTATTTATCAAAGAAATTAATAAACAATACTATTTTTGGAATAATATCCGCATTCAAAGCTCCACTATAACAAATAGTCCTCAGATTCTGTTTGCACCAATAACAACTAGACCAGGATGTCTATGTGACATGTTAGCAACATTTCAGTTACATTAGCCTGCTACACAATATAGTCTACCTTCTTCCTTGTTTTCTTCTGGTTTTCTTTTCTTTTCTGCTGATGGTTCAGCTTCCAACCAAGAATGTCATGTTCCTCAGATAAATTCAGCAATATCCATGATGTAGTGACTGTTTGTCTCCAGCAGGTGTCATTGTTGGCGAGCCTGCTGTAGTAAATGGACCAGACTTTTTGCACGAAGTGATAATATGAAACTGTCCATGGTAACGGCCAATTATTCATAACAACAATCATTATTCAGAAACATCGTAACAGAACACCGCCCTAAGCCAATCAGAACTGAGTATTCCAAAAGCCATGTAATAATATTGAATTATCACCTAGCTTCACTTCAAATTCACAAACATGTTATATCAAAAACATTATGCGAAATAAACAGCCGCTACTACCACTACTACAGCTAAAACTACAACTACTGCTAACACTACTACTGCTATTACTTCCATTAATACTGCAACTACAACTACAATTACTGTTTTTACTTCTATAAATACAAGTAGTACTATGTTTTAAACAGACAGGCACACAGACTGACAGACATAGTAAAATGAGTTTTGAGTCATTTTTTTCCCCCATTCTTTTGGATTTCTTAAGCCAACATCTTGAACACAGATGAATGGGAACAAACCGTTTGAAACAGTAATCAATGGTCAACAAATCTGCAAGCCACATTGTTATTTCTGAATAATATGAGGTCAGTGAAGGGAAGTGTTTCACATGTCTCCTTTAACCCCTGGAAGACAGGTGTTTATGGCCTGTGGGGTCGCTCTCTATCGGGGTGAATAGCCAGGTTATAAAAAGCCCTTTAAGCCCATTTCCCATCTTATCCTTTTACTTGCTGAGTCTATGGATGAATTCGAGGCTACTGTCAACAATATGAAGTTCCTGGCCGGGATTGGGAGGTAAGCAAAGTTTAAGCTACAGCGCCGACCTAATGCCAGTTTGATTAAATGCTCAGGCTACAAACAGCAGGGGTTTCTGATCCCTCCGCGACTGCATCACCACTATAGTTCTCTGGCTTACACTGCTCACTTCATTGTGCTGCTCTTTCTGACCTCCTTTAGCACAAACCCATCTATTATACCATCAAAGAAACGTGTTGTTCCAATCATCTAAAAATACAGTGGGTGTGAATACTTCATCAGAATGGGTGCTGTCGTGGTTGAATGCGTCGCAGTGCTTTTTCTGAAGCTTTATTTCCAGCAGATGCGTGGCAGAGAATGAACATTTGTTTACATCCCCAGATACATTAAGTGTTTATTTGATGGCAAACACAATCCAAATTGTCACTTAGCGATGCCAGCTCCAAGTCCAATAAGCCACGGGTCTTTAAAAGTCACAAAGTGCCGCCATGTTTAACAGGGTTAAATACACAAACAAAGATGGATTGAATGTGTAATTTGGAGCATTCAAATTTGGTGGAGAAAAAAAAAAAAACAATATTTCTCGGGGAACATGCCTTGCCGCATATTAATTCTTATCATGGTGATGAATAATCATGCTTCTTATGAGGAAGAGTCAGTAGAATACAGCAGCACTTTGGGCTGTCATAATTAACAGACTCACTCAACAATGGGCACGTTCTCAAAGAGACTTCTTATTAACACAGACATAATGGGTAAAGTGCATATTAAAATGGGTATTTAGAGTGGAAGGGATCAAAACTACCAATGAAAACCGAGTTTTATGGTCGACATGTTCCATTGTTTTCGGTGTCGAATGCATGCCAGGCTGCAGCCGCGGCCTGGACACACTGCTCAGTCGCCCTGAGGAGTCAAGAAGCTTTGGCGTGACACTGCCATTACCCACAAGGCTCGTGCACACCTCATTAGCGATGGAGTATCCTTTGGCCACCCGTGGGCGAGATTCAGTCCCTTAGTAGCTTAACAAGATCACATTTAAATCTGTGACTTGATAGGGAATCATTTCCCGTTGAACATTCATCAGCAACACATGATTATATCCAGTCTGATTGAATTTATGGGAATTCACAAAGATATTACTGCTTTACTGGTGCAAACAGGAATTAAGTGAAATAAAATGAGAAATAAACGGTTAAAGAAAGAGTTTTAAACCAGAAATATGCTCGCTGGAATCCCTGGGCAGGCTTGAAAATGTAAAGATCCAATAAAAAGGCATGTCCCTTAATTTTATGGATTTCCCCTAATAACAGGATGCTGAAGCAGGACATAATGCAAGGAGGCATCATTCAAAGATATAAATAGTAGGACATTAGTAAGGGAGGTTTGATTTGGGATGGGTGGAGGAATTGTGATGATTTTGTGATGATTTTATTTGTTGGATTTTTATTTACACCTACTGGTGCAGCATGACGTCATCATTAAAAATGCACTGTTTTGCAGGAAGTAAACATAAATGGGAGTTCATTTCAGATGGGCTTTATAAGTGAGCAAATGAGGCTCCTCTCTTCCTAGTGAGCAAATGAAACTCCCTCATCCTAAATCACCTACCATCATGTTGCCCTTGAGCAAAGCATCAGACTCCCATGATGCTCAGCAACCAGCAGAGACCGTTGACCCGATCCTGTTGGAAGATCACGGTTGGGTTCGGCCTCTTTTTTTTTTTTTTTTTTGTCCCCTTAGTAAAGATGCCGGGCTTGGTGCAGTTTTGGATAATTAAACTTTAGGTTTAGGTTATTTATTTTATTGTTAACATTATGTATGTGTACAGATGCAGTGGGGGCTGCGGGCTGCTCATATCTTGGCTGATTCTTCTTGGTTTCTTGGTGTCTATGTCCATGCATGATCTCAGATGCAGATTGGGTTCGGACAACCATTGGGTCAGGGTTGGGCTCAGCAAACGTTTGTGGCATGGGTGAGGTTCAGGCATGCACTTCAGGTCCATGCAGGCCTGTAGCTCAATGTAAATGTGATCAAAACCTTCCCCTGAATATTTAAAAGGTTAAAAAGACCATCATCAGACATGCAGATTGCGTCTGTAATTGTATTGAGTACAGATCTTGAAATCTTCAGGGACCGGGCAGTGTGACACGTCAGGTAACCCGTTCTCACCAGAAACAGAAAAGAAAAAAATGAGACTTCCATCTTTTCAATGTGCCCTTACATCATGAGACGGATGGTTAGGACCCTTAATTCAACGATGAGCCCTGAATTCAGACTGAATAGCCTGTTCCACAGTGTGCCTGTCAAGGGTGATTACAAGCTTAGCAAGAAAAATGAGATACTGGTTGACCTATTTCTGAACACTTTGTTT
>OMKZ01011029.1:1333-14075 GCA_900302535.1 Neoniphon sammara | reverse complement strand
ATAAGAAATAACAGCTTATTCAATCAATTATGTTAAGTACTGCTTTGATTTATTAGTTTCCTAATAGCACTTTAACTGTAGAATAGAACAGAACAGAATAGAATAGAATAGAATAGAACAGAATGAGTGACTTGATGAATAAAAAAGTTGAGCTTATATTTTATTTATATTTGACTTGTGTTCCTTCTTTGTCATTAATTTTTCTCCAATTGGTTAACTTAAACACTGGCTTTTTGGCCATGCCCAATTAGGTTTAAATCAAAATAATAGAACAGCACAGAATAGAAGAGAAAAAACTCAATTGTGCACACGAAGAAATTTGTCATCAAACCACAAAATTCAAAGTGCAAATAAATCAAATTTAAAACAAAAGGAAGCCAGACATCTAATCATGCTGGTCAAAGTTATTGTTCTATGAGTTAATTGCATTTGGTACAAAGGACCTTGGCATCTTAAAGTGGCTACCTAATGGGAGTTATCCAAGCTGTGAGGACAGGGGATGAGATTGATCTTGTATAATTTCATTTGCAGATATCACTTTTTATTCCACATCCATGAATCTGCAAACAGGAGATCATGCACGTAAAGCTTCCATCTAAACTTCAACCACTTTTCCAGAAACAGATGAATTGAGGATGAAAAGAACAGGAATTTTGAAGTAGATTCAACATGCCTGATATGACTACAGTGTGTATCTCCATGCTAAATGCCCCTGTGAGTCCTGAAAAAGCATTTTTCAACTGAGGTTTGTCACGCAAAGGACATAAACACAGATAAAGACAAGGGAGGGCAAACAACCACAAACAGTAAAATCCCACATCAAACTCTTCCCCTCTCATTTAATCAAGGTACAATTTGCTCTTCAGCTTTGAAACATCTCCTTTTTGTTGTGCTCTGACAGTACATCGTGGCAAATGAGGAACAATGGAACAAGCTGAGAGCAGGAACAAGAGACTACGGCGAATGCTATTAATAAAAGACACATCTCGTCACTCTCAATATGGCAGGCGAACCTAGCAGGGCTTTGAAGCGCTGTCCTCTCGCTTAACTTAACCCAGTCGCCACTCATCTCTCGCTCAAACTCTGCCTTTAATGTGGCGAGCCGCCCAGCCTCCTCGTACCGTCCCCACAATCACGTCACTGGACGTCTTCAGAACCGGGATTATTTGCATTTCCTGGTCCGTTTGAGCTTCAATCACAAAAAGGGCCCAGGACCGAGGAACAAAAAAGAGCAAAGAAACCCACCCCTAAAGTAATGCGGTGCCTCGCAACTCAAACCAGATGAATCCTCTCTATTTTTACCTTTTCCCTTGCCAAGGAAACATCAGGCACATCCTGTACGCTTCAGTGAAGACGGGCCGGCTAAAGCTCTCTAAAGAGCTGAGGGAACAAAGATGTTTCACCCCCCTACATCTCTCTGTCCAATGTTTGCTTGATTCTATTGTGTATGATCTTAGAGATGGGAATATTGAAAAGGATAGATATGACACAAACACACACAAACACGCACGCACGCATGCATGCATTCATATCTTCGTCTTCAAACTTTCTTTTTCAAATAGCATACACTGCCAAGTTCAGGACACACACAAGCAAACACACACCAACTCTTTTCCTGTGGGATGAAAGCAAAAGAAAGCAAAGCAGGTGAAAGCAAAAAAAACTCCCAAAAAGAAATCAAAAGCATTTTGCACACATGCACCTGACCTGAAACCTCAGACCTCAAGGTAACAAAAATAAAACAGAAAAGCTGTGAATTTGTTACCACACACCTGACTCCAGATATACAAGAAGCAGTTTTAGTCATACAAACTTTTCTCAGAGGCAGAGTTGCTCTGAAGCGTTCAGTAAAACCTGAGTGGGCGGGGCTAAGGAGATCTTTCTGGCTAACAATACCAAAAACTACATAAGTAGATTTTGTAACTTTTTAGACACTCTAATCTACTTTATTTCTCAAGAGTGATTAGAGACAAATACAGCAACTTATTCAGACTGAGGGGAAAAGTGTTCTTGTGTCAGCATTTAGTGAAAAATTGGTTCAGGTAATGCTGATTTATGCTAATGGATTGTCTAATCATTTGCCAGCATTGCTGCCAACTAGCTCCTTGTCTAGCTATTTTTTCCAACCATGGAAAATGCAGATCATTGTGAATGATGTTGTTTTGTCCAACTGAACAGGTGTGTCACAGCACATGTCATACAGTGTAGCCCCTCCCCCAGCTAACACCAGGAAGTGTAGCATATAAATATGCAAATGAGCATGTAATGTTGTCTGGTGAATTTTTGCATGGCCAATAGCTACTTACCTTTGAAAAGAGCTGGCAGAACCATTTCCAGTTGCCTCTCACTCTGTTAAGAATGGAAAAAGACCGTCATAAATATCATCTTGTGACTTCTTGAGCAGCCAAAAGCAAAGAGAGTTGGCAACACTGAAGCCCGCTGAAAAATACAGGAGGTAAGAGAGGAGTTAGCTAGTGCTGTGGCTGCTAACTGAAAAAAAATGCAACCAAGATTGGTAAGTTAGCGTAGCTGACTTCTGTTTTCAAACTAGACAAGATAATCCACAGCTATCTGGTTAAGCTAGTTAATTAATAAAAACAAAAACAAAAAAAATCAGTTTTTGACTAAACAATCTTCTACTTTCCTGGGAACAGAGTTGGCAACACTGAAACCCAGTAAAAAACACAAGAGGCAAGAGAGGAGCTAATACCTGAAAAAACAGTCTATTATTAACTTACTCAATTAGCTAGTTAGCCCAGCTGACCTTAGCCATAGTAGCTTATAAATACTTATAAATAAGCTAGCTAGCCTGCAGACTCTCCAACATTGTGAATCTCGTGGTCCTCAATGAATGCAAAATGGAAGTTACTATCAATTTCTGTTTGTTTTCTACAAACTCTGATCCTGCAAGTGCTCTAAGTACAGCTGAGGTTATATTTTATTCAAATTTGACTTCAGTTCCTTCTTTGTCATTCAGGTTTTCCTATTAGTTACCTGAAAAACTGGCTCTTTGGCCCTGCCCATTTAGGTTTAAATCAGCCAATGAGATTAATTCTGCCTGCAGAGCCCCTCTGCCTTTGAGAAATGTTTGTATAACTGTATCTCCAGTCTACTAATAGAAACGTAAAACAGCATTTCATCCTGAATAGAGTTTGTCTGCTCTCTTCCTGCGTACTGCAAAAAACACTTCAGCTATTTGCAACTAATCTGCTTCACTCAAACAACATGGCACCTGTGACTATTCAACGAGGCCACTTCCAAATTGCCTATCATCGGTAAAAGCTGCAATTTCTACAACAAAAAGAAATAAAGGCATACAGCCAGTGAGGCCTAGTGCTGTAATCAGGTGTAAATTGTAAAGCCTGTGCACAGATTCCTCCTGCCTTTGGGAGTGTTGATATACACAGAGCTGCACAATGTCTCAGCCCCGGAGTGTATTATGTTGCAAATAATGTATTGATTTTCATGTTTGCCTTATCATATTTAGATTAAGGTGACGGCAATGGGCAAACCTCCCTCCACACACACACTCACTGAAACACATTCCCACGCATTGATTTTCAAATTTGCCTTTTCATATTTTAGTTAGGATAATATCAATGGACATTTCTCCCTCCACACACACTGATTTCTTTAATTGCTTTTTCATATTTTAGTTAAGATAATGGCGGTGGGTTATATTACTCTCTTCAAAACACACACATACACACACGCACACTTCCATAAAGTAAATGCTCAAACGAGAAGCGGAGATTAATGTGTTGTGTTTAAGCTTAACCTTTTTCTATAAGTCAAGTGTTCTGCTGGGTTATTTCTAATTTAAAACTGGAGTTACACCAGCCCTTAACATCCTCATCCTTATTAAAGACATTTCAGGACGCGCTGTAGCCAGAAGGCATGGTTCAAATATATATAATTCAGTGTCATTCGCAGAGGAAATCTGGGTTTTAGACAAATGGTGTTAATTCTGCCTTTTGCGACTACAGAGATATGGTCCAAAGTGTGTCCTGCACTGTATTTGAGCTCCTACTGTCATTAATTACTGTTTAATTGCATTTATTGTATTGTGATTCAGTTTATTCTGATACACAGCCTTCATCATAAACCGGACTTTCAAAGCACTACTGCATCTGAATTCATTCCACCATAAAAGCTGCACGTTTATGTTCTGTTTCCCATATAAATGATAAGCAGACTTAAGACCTGGATCAAACAGCACTCGCTTATTTTAACTTTCTTGGAGGCCCAGATGGGTGGAGTTTGCCACATCAGTCCTAGAGAGTTTGTGCAGTTGCTGGAAAGTCTGTAAAATTTTTATTTAGTGAATGTTTCTGGGACCTGACACCTTCCCTGACACGTCTAAAATAGTCTTGAAGTAAACTCCACCCATCTGGTATGCCAAGTGGTTTAAAACAAATGCTGTGAATTATTTGCGACTCTTATTTGTCCCAGGTCTGGTATACATACCCAGTGTGTTTATTCAAAGTGAAAGGGTGTGGCAAATGCCTGGTAATGAAAAGCAGCTGCAGACCACGAAGACAGCGGAACGCTTCCCCCTCACAAAGTGCACACAACATGAGAGAGAGAGTTGCAGCGAAACACAACAAGAAAATGGAAAAAAACACAAACAAAACGAGTGATTTGCACACAAAAGAAAACTGAATCAAGCACGGGGCCTTGCACTGGAGAGAGGTTCTTGTAAACATGCAGCCGTGTTAAAACAATACAGCTGGATTTCCTCTTGGTAAGCGACGATAATCATCACTCACTGTTTACCGCGGCGGAGAGGAGTCTCGGCCCCAAAACAGCCTTAGGTTCCCCAAAAACACAAACCAAGCTGGATTCACTAACTCCGGCTCTGTGATGATGCATTTCTGCATTCACATTTGGCACCGTGTGTCCTGCTACTGTCCAAACAGATCAGGACAAATGTGATGCATGTGTCGATTCTGTGCAAAAAAAAAAAAAAAAAAAAAAAAAAAAGTTTACTCTACATTTTTGTCAGGAACCTGGAGCTGTAAACCTATACCATAATTTCTGCACAAGTTACCTCCTAACTATGACAAAATGTATTTTTTTAATGTATTCTAAATGTCCTTAATATCTGCGAGAGTGGAACACTATTTCCCCAGCAACATTTTCTAACCGTTCCAAAACTAATCATTCCCCTTTATGGAAAAAGAGCTTATCATATGCAAAGTGCTCGACATCAATGTCTTCATATTCTCGTTTGAGAAATTCATTGCGCGGTGAATTCCCTGGGGAACGCTGCAGCCAAGTTTCTGCCTCGCAAAAGTTTTTTTTTTTTTTTTTTCTCTTTTTTTCTCACTTTAATTCAACTTGGCACGTTATTTCTCAGAAATACCGTCGGGCTCGGGGGAGAAACATAGACGTGGTCTCACTTGTTAGTGCGGGTTTTAGTGCTGAATAAGGATCAGACAATGGCTGAGGGGAGAAGGGCTGCAGTCTAGCGAGGTATTGACACAGGAGATATTGCCTGAACAAAGTGGATCCGTGAGAAAAGGGAGCGAGCGAGCGTGAAGAAAGAGAAAAAAAAGAAAGATTATCTTAATTATCATTCAGGAGCTGCTTAGTGCAGCACCTGTGCATGAATAATGTCATTTATAGGCACATTGAGATGTGCATAATTCCCCCTTAAATCATACACATTAGCGGCATAACAAGGGATGAACAAGTCGGCCTCTCGCAGGCTCGACGAGGAGCGAGGGTGTTCATTGTCAGCGCCTCGCCTCCCCAATAAGGATGTATTTCTTTATTCAAAGACTGCACTCCTCTCTCATTTAACATTTGCTATTCGGTCCAGAAGAGCTGTGAGGTTACATACCCTACTTCATATTACTGCGTCGGGTTTCATTTGTGCAGCGCGTGACTTCAAAACGGGGGATATTTCAGGGCTCCGAGCAGGATTTAACTGCAGAAGGTTTGTATGATCGCTCTTGTTTTGAAGTGGAAAGCAGAGAGTCACTTTTACCAACACACAGGAATCCATGTAACTATCCAGTGTGCTCCTCTGGGTCAGCAGCTATGTTAAAGCTTGGATGTTAAAGGAATCAAGTGTTTAAGGAACATTAAAGGTGTTTTATTGAATCAGGCCCTCAATACTTCATATAGGCCCAATATTAAGGTCCAAGAACAAAACTGCACTCATCTAAACTGATGTGTATCTACACTTAGACTGAAACCAAGCTCAAAACGTCACACCAAACACATCTGCTGCCTCACTGCTGCTGTAAGCCAACAGCAGGCCAACATGACCACTGAAACTTTCTAGCTCAAAACAGCAGCTCAGAAACTGAATCTGAACCAGGACAGGTGCAATTTCCTGGACAATTTACTGATTTTATTGCCCCAAGTGTGCAATTTAAATTTAAAAGCACTTAACTTAAACATGAAATATGCAGTGTAACATAAAAACATACAGTAAATGTCATTCAAAACATAGTCTCACTATAAGCAACTGCAGAAGTAGTACTAGTAGTATTATGACAGTATAGCAAGAGCAGGTATAGAGCAGTCACTTTGGCCTTGACCAATGACAATACACAATTAACAAACAAACAAACAAAAACATTAGTAGCAGTAGTAGTTGCAGCAGCAGTAGTAATAGCAGTAGTACTAGTTGTAGTAGTATCAGAAATAGAAATAGCAGTAGTAGTTGTTGTAATAGTAGTAGCAGTAGTAATAGCAGCCTGTTTAACTGTTGTTCTCACAGGTTGTAGTGGAAGAAAGCATCGGATAAATGCAGAAAATTGTAAAGTATAATGTTCATGATAATAATACGACTCCTCCTTTTCAGCATAGCTACTGTACTGTACACTGAAACAATCCACTGCTGTACACTAATAAGTTACAGCAGCACTGTGTGTCACATTGTCTGAATGCACACAGGGAATGAATACTGCCTCTTTACATTTTTTAGTGGGGAAAAAAATCAGCTTTTCGGGAGCCAGGACAGCCATTTTAAAGAGAGTTTTTCAGCGTGACAGCCATGAATTTTTGAGTTTATCCACTGGAATTTAAAGGGGATTTCATAAGATCAAGAATTTTAGATTTATAACCTCAACTGAAGTTCAAAATCACCAACACTGGAGGTACAAGGTTTATCAAAAGACAGAAGTTACATTTAGACATGCATGGAAGACTTTCATTGTCCCCTTGCACTGTTTTTGAGGTCTTGTTATTCCTATAAGATATTTTCCATTACGCAATCTGACAAATTCATGTACATGTATTAAATTTAGTCAAAAAAGGGATATTTCATCCTAAAAATGCATGTTCCCCGTCCCTAAAGAGTCAGTTTACAGCAGACTTGGGTCAAATGGGCCTTAACAGAAGCTGCTCGTGGAGATGGCAGATGGGTGGAGCAGGAAAAGTGTTTGTCGTCCGCAGCAGATTTAATGTGGGTCCGAGGCAGCGAGACCCCAGAGAGGACGCGTACAGTACGGAGCGAGAGTAGTAGCGTGGCCGTCATCGTGGAGAAATGTCAAGTATTCCGCCCCGCTGCAGAGCCGAGGGCCGGCCCACGCAGTGAAAAGTTCACAGCAACAACAGAGGGCATTGTGGGTTCTCTCTAATCAAAGGGGGCTTCCCGTTCGAGCGGAGCGCTGCTGAATTCTAACTATGCCAACAGAGATATGGAGTAGGATTAGACTCCGAGTACGCAGACCTCTTGCATGCAGGGGTCAAATTGCATTTTAAATGCTTTGAACGCTTGCGTGGAGAGCCTGGTGGGCGGGGCTTGTCATTTTGGAAAATGTCTGTCACAGAGAGGGATTTGATCAGATTCAGAGTGTAATAACAACTCTGGGTTAAAGAGTTCATATCTGTAATGGCTGTGGTTGAGGGGATGCCAATCGCCGTTTGTAAAGATGAACAACTTTCTCCCAAAGTCAGAAACCAGAGAACGACGACTTGGACTTGTGATGTCATGAGTTGTTTTTGTTTGGAGTTGTTCCATAGAGAACAAAACAGGCCTCTTACAGGTGAAACATGCATCATTTTAAGTTAACTAAATCATTCACTTTGAGTCAGAATTCCTAAGAAAACCATCACTGAAAACAAAACTTTATTCCAGTTTTACAATTCTAAATGCATAGTTTCAATTTGAAATTAGGAATCCAGGATGCAGGACACAGCAAGATCCAGACATTTTCAGTCTGTCCAGATCCTAAAACAAACAAACAAACAAATAAATAAATAAATTTAAAAAAAAAAAAAAAAAAAAAAAATAAATAAAAAAAAAAAAAAAAAAAAAGAAAAAAAAATGTCTCAGATCCAGATCTCATCTGTGGTCAGTGGGCAGGCGTCAAAGTTAGTTGCCATGGAGATGGACTGCATAAAACAGAGCAACACAGTGGACTTCCATGAGTTTTCAGATCTAAATAATCTTCAGCCTATAAAAAATGAACATATATCCGCGCGGACAGTGCTATTTTTATTTTCCATGGGGAATATGTACTAGAAAAAGACATTAAAACATTCTTTTTCAAATACTTCACTTCCAGGATCTGGATCCGGTTCCAGATGAATCTTAATTGCTGAATCCGGGATCTGGATTGATCCTGAAAATGTGGAATCAGTTCATTTTTCTATGTGAAATGTTGTCTGAATGGAGAAGTCCAGTTACAGCCCGTTTTCTACTGTATACCTCTAGTTTACATTTACCTCAAATGGTTTTACATGATGTGATTACAACAAAAAGGCATTATTCTTTCATCTTGAAAAAAAAGAATAAAAGGTCTTAAACAAGACACTGATGCCCTGACCTCTGACCTCATGTCAGGGAAGGCAAAGAGAAAAGACAACTTTCCTGCACAAATCAATACAGAGTCACATTAATATTAATCACTATTATTCAAGGTGACAGTGAGAGCAGACACATGGACTCATGGGATACATTTTCTCCACTGAGAAAAAGAAAAAAAATCTCCATGTTATCATGTCATTTAGTCTCCTCTTCAGAGTTCAAATCTTGTTTTTCTTTCAACAAGGTCAAAAATCTGACAGTGGGATGAGATAATCCCACTTGTTTCCAATGCAGTTTTTCAGGAATTTTCCTGGGAACAAGTATAAATCTGTTGAAACAAGGCAGAATAAGGCAGATCAGCCCACTAGGATCAAGAAAATGACACTTGATTCAAGAAAATTCTGGAAACAAGTTGATTAGCATTGGAATCAAGTGGGATTATCTCATCCCACTCGCAGATTTTTGACCTTATTGGAAGAAAAACAAGATTTGAACAGACTAAATGACTTGGTATAATGGAGATCTTTTTGCTTTGTCATTCAGAGTGGACAAAACTCACTGGGCTGAAAAACTCAAATATTTCAGTAACTCTCAATATCAGTGCTCCACATGCAGCTGCAGACTTTAATGTCGATGACATCACAAGTTTGAATCCCAACTCTGTGGTTTCTGGCTCTGGGCGAGCCACTCACCCCCCACAACCCCCTCCCAAAAAAATTGGTTGTACCATCCTGCACCGTCGGAATAACATAATGATTCTTATTCAAATCATTATTCCTAATACCTCTGAGTATTCTGGTAATATTTCATAATTGCAGTGGAGTGACCTTAGGACAAATGCCATTATGAGTTTAAAGGATGACGAGTAATGTGAGAGATGTAATTCCCTTTGAAAATTCGGAAGGCCCTGTCGACGCCTATCTCTTCTCCCACATCTTGTTTGAACTCAGTTTTATTTATCCACCGCTATTTGATATCTTTAAGATATTGCATTACAAATAAATTATTCATGTCAATTAGCTTTTCATCTTCCAAGATGCGAACTCGTGTGATCCCTTTAACAACTATTTATTTCACACTAAAACAGAGCTCTCCCTGGAAGCCCACTACTATCGCCTGAGGACATGTCTCTTAAATAAAAGCATCAGAGCTTTGCATACCTACAATTTGCATATTAAAGGCAAAGGGAGACAGATGATAGAAGAATTGGGCGAAGCAATCTAATCATCGCTCGACGCTGACTGGAATTACAAAACTCTTTTGGGCTCAGCCTTCAGAGACGCAACGGCAGAGAGAAACCCGTTCGCAAATTAACAAAAATCTTTTCAAGTTTATTATTCTCGGGACTATTTTGAAGCTCGGCGGGTTTTTTCCTGGGAGCGATCAGGCTCGGTCGCACCGTTGTTTTCTTTGTGTTCGGTCGTGTTCATGACAAATCAGCTGCGACAAGTCGTGGAGTCACATGAGGAATGAAAAGCGTTGTACATGTTTTAATTCTCTGAATCGAATCCACCAAGGCAACAATTACAACCAGAGCATGTGATGAAAAGCTGTGACAAGACAGCAACCAATCACATGCAGAATGCAATTAATAACTTAAATCCTTCATGAACTTGTTAAAAAGAAAAATCAAGCCCACAACACCTCAACTCTATTGCTGATGTACAATGAATTTCTGCCTCCATCCAGCACTTTGGTGTCTGTTTCTTCTGTCCAATCATAGACAAGGTGACGTCATGTCCAGATGTTTACTGACATCAGAAACTGTTTAATCAATCTAAACCATCAGCGGTAAACATCAGGTTTTGGTGTCAATCCCTCACAATCAAAGAGCGTTCAACAATCACACAGGGAGAAATCCATCGAAGAAGAGGACAGAGAGACATTTCTCCACACAGGAGCAGCACACAGACCAGAATGCAATGCTGCAGATTCAATAGACCACAATGCAGTGTTGCAGCCTCAATAGATCAGAATGCAGTGCTGCTGCTGCTGCAAGAAACCAGAATGCAATGCTGCAGTCTCCATAGACCAGAATGCAATGCTGCAGCTGCAAGAGACCATATTGCAATGCTGCAACAAGACAGTTTGAGGTTTGAGTTACGGCGAGAAGTGCATTCTGGGAATCGCAAGAAATCACTAATTGCAATAAAAGTAGACAGTTTGAGGGAAAGTAGGTGCACAGAAAAATTAATTACAACACTTAATTACATTATAACTGGAAGGTTTTAACATCGCAAATTTATATTTAAAAGTAGCTGATTTTTTCCTTTAGTCTCAGGCCAACAAATCAGCCATATGATTAATTCCCTTTCAGGTGGAAATGTAAATCTGAACTGTAATTCACAGAATAACAGTGATGTGTTCATTCTCAGGTTGTTTGTAGATCAGATATAGGTGCTATACTGTTGCTATATAGTCAATTCCTGAATTGAATTTAAAGGGATTAAAGTTGAAGCCCGCACTAGTACAAACTGGAGCTGTGAGTGTGTGTTTCCTCAGCTCGCCTGCTCAGCCCGCATCAGGCCGATTACCTCTGATCTGCATGGCCTGTGGCTAAACATGCCCTGTTTGAGGGGAGACAAGAAGATACCAGCATCTAATATGGCAAAAGGTTTCCAGTGTTTCAATTTTGTGGAAAATCCACTTTGTAATTTGACTGACTTTAAAATAAACTGCTGAGAACCTGGACACAAATATCCCACAAAGACGGGAAAGGCAGCAACTCCCCAGAAGCCACTGCTGCAGCTTAAAGGCAAAAAACGCTGTTTTGTTTTATCTTGGTGGAATTTTCCCTGTGTTCGTGACTTCTTGGCAAGCTTCCCTCTCCTGAAAAACAGCGCTACTTTATTGATGAATTTTAACTTCTGTGCATGACCTGTGATGAAGTGGCAAATTAAAAACAAGGGTGAACTATTAGATCCA
Source organism: Neoniphon sammara (assembly GCA_900302535.1). NCBI lineage: Eukaryota > Metazoa > Chordata > Actinopteri > Holocentriformes > Holocentridae > Neoniphon > Neoniphon sammara. The sequence continues at coordinate 2,383 of OMKZ01011029.1, read as the reverse complement.
GCTGGTGATCATCACAAGGCAAACAGCCACTAATGCCAACAAAAATCAATTATATTTTCAGTAAAGTATTAATTTCAGCTCTTTCCCTGCTGACATGCCAGCTATTCCCATAGAGTTACACACACACACACACAAACAAACAAAAAAACAAACAGGTCACGGTCAGGGTCAAAGTGAGGTTCCCTCATGGCTGAACCTTCAGCTGTGCATTTTGACTGTATGACTGTGATATACTGTATATCAACACCTTTTACTTTCTCCAGGGTTCAACTTCAGGGGAAAATTCACTTCCTTAGTTGACTAATTTGAAAGAAAGAAAGAATAGATACGTGGATCAGCTAAATCGACTGATTTGATGAATGAAAGAAAGAAGAAAAAGAAACCAAAAATAGCAGGCTAGGAAGGTTCTGACTTTATATTTACTGGCTCGTTCATGTCACATTTGGAAAGCATGAAAAAACAAAAACAGAAAAGATAGACGAAAATTCCAGTTATTCATTTGAAATCAGTCAATTCACAAAGGGAAAACTCGCCTCTTGCACTGAGTGACTTGAAAGAGAACTGAGAGAGAGAGAAATTTAAGAAAGAAAGAAAGAAAGAAAGGTAAGGTGCCTGATATAATCACATAACGAAGGAAGAAAAAATCCTAAATGTCAGGATATGTGACTTGTTGGTTTCTGTTTTGGAAAAGAACCAAACTAAGAAACCTCTGACACCAGACTGAGACAAACGCAGCGATTTGACAAGGAAAACGACCTCAAAACCCCACCACGACTCCTTCGTTTTTGCACACTGGTGCGCGGCACTGATGTCACTGCGGCAGCCGCCCCGGCCGGCTTCACTCTGACCACCTCTGATTTGTTTGCCCCCTGGCTACTGCTGTCCTGCATCGGCCGAGACAGGAGGAGAGCCGCCCCGAGTCCAGAGACCTCGCCGCTGCCGGGTCGCATCACACTGGACGTCCAGTCACTGCGGACCTGACCCACTTCAGCCAGTCCCACCGCCACCGCCATCATCATCATCATGGTTTTTTTTTTTGTTTTTTTCCTT